>VZTR01001039.1:46342-121897 GCA_013400775.1 Chaetops frenatus | reverse complement strand
AGGGCGTAGGGGTCAGGGCCCAGGTGGGGTGTGCGGGGTTTCTGACTGGGGGGTGGGGGATCCCAGGGTGGGTAAATGGGGTCTCAGGTGTGGTACATGGAGTCCTGGGTGGGATGTGGGGGTCGCAGGTGTGGTACGTACGTGGGGTCTTGGGTGGGAGTCCCAGGTGGGGTTCGTGGGTTGTCATGTGGGGCCTTGGTGTAGGTCCCAGGTGTAGTCCCTGTGATCCTGGATGGAGCATCAAGGTCCCAGACAGGATGTGGTGAGGTCCTGGGTGGGCTGGGGGCGGTCCCAAGTGTGTTATGGGGAATGCAGCCGCGGTAGCTCTGCGTTTTGCTGAGTTTTATTCACATTTCTGGGGGTCCAGCTGATCTTCCCCCGTGTGCCCAGGCTAGGGCAGTTGTACCTCTGTTGCCATCAGGCTCTGGCTTGCAATCTCAGATACTGGGGTGGGAAGGATTTGGGCGTTCTGCCAGCCCCGCTCAGGTGCCACCGGCGTCGGCAGCAATAAATGCTCCTGTCACCGCTGGGCAGGTCTGTTTGTGGCCTCCTGGGACCGAGCCTCCCTGGGGACTTCCCTTTTCCCCTCCTTCTCACAGAGGGCACCTTGGCCAGAGGGAGGACTCAGGACTCCTGTCAGGAGAAAGAGCCAGTGTTAAAAGAGATGTTGTTGTGTTTCTGGAAAGGTTGGAAAACTGGATTTCACCACCTTTGAGGACTCTAGTAATGTTTTTTCAACATAGGCTCTTGTGTGCTATTTTTCTCTTGTCCTACTTCTAGGGAGGCTGAGAAAATTTTGCATTTGACAGTTAAGTTCATTGAGTTGTCTTGGATATCCAGAGCCCACAGCTTTGTCAGGGTCACTGGGAGTGTTGCCAGTGAAATAAAGGTTCTGAAAAATAAAAGAATTTACAAATCACCATTTCCCGTTGATAGTATTTTGGTTTCTTTGAGGAAAAAGTCTGGAGGTAGAGGGAAAGTTCTGTTCTGTGTCTGTGTGGGTTCTTTGCCTGATTTCACTTCAATTTTTGTGCATTTCTGCCATTCAAAAATACTCTGACAGTCTGTTGCATCGATAGAGTTGTACTGCTTGGGAATTAAGGGGTTTAAAAATCCACTTGTAGATGGGAAAATGTTCTGTGTGGTTTGGAGCTGTTATAGTGAAGTTTCAGTTCAGAAAAGGAGCTGCTTCTCCCCACGCTCCTGCGTTTTGGCTGAAGCTGTTGCTTGGTTGGTTGGGGGCTTCTTGGCGTTTTTTAAGGCTCCATATTTAAAATACTAATTTAGTAGGAATTTACAGATTTCCAGTGCTTCTTTAAGAGGTCTGTTGTAGGGTGATCACTTTGTTCCCTTCTCTTTATTGTGCTTGTGCAGCGTATCCCAAATCTGCCTCACGCGGGACCGTCCCTTTGCTGGCTGCCTCAGCCGCGAGAACCAGCTGCTTTCACCGATTGCTCTGGGCATTTTTGCATCTCGAAAAAAAAGCAGTTCAGTGACAAATTCCCTTTCCTGGAGTGGTTTGTGGCCGTGCCAGTGTGGCTGGTGCTGGCAGTTGCACAGCTGGATGCTGGAGTGGGTCCGTGGTGGATCCGAGTGGCTGTGCTGGCAGAGCTCGCTTTGCCGCTTTGGACCAGCTCATCTTCCAGTGCCCTCTAATTAGCCGAGGGGTTTTTTGTTGATTGTTTATTTATTTTTTTTTTTTCAGCAGAGACTTATAAATAAACCAGGAGCTCTGTAGGAAGGGATAAATATTTAATAGTTTGGCCTTCACTTGTTTCCAACAAGCAGTGGTAGCTCCCGATGCTTGTTCAGTTTAGGTTGCATTTGCTGCTTTGGAGAATCCTTGTTGACCAGGTTCTCCAACAATAAGGGAAACGTGAAGCTTAGAACACTTCTACATGCTTAGAAGAGCTTCAAAAATTGCATTTAAAATTTCATCATTCTGACTAAAGTAAAACCTCATGTTGATATTATATGTCAGGGAGCAGATTAAAATGACAGAATTGAGTTAAACAGACCTTGGCTGAGGTGAGAACCAAGCCCTGCCTGTGTTTGAGGCTGAGGTGTGAGAGTCTGCACGGTGCTTCAGAGGGAGAACCCCAAATGGTGGGGATTGAGGATGGCAAAACTGGACCCATTGGAGAGCACAGGTGTGCAATAGTTGTGGAAGGAGAATTCAGCACACAGTGGTCAGGGCTCAAGAAGAAGCTTCAGGATGATGAAGATCCTGATTAGGAGATGAAGTGGAGAGCAAATGGGTTGTCTTGGTGACTGTGTGACCTGCTGTCTGTGCAGTGGGGAGGTGCAATTTGCTCCTGGATAAATGCATAATTTAAATTCCTTACTTTATCTTAGTGCTCATATTACACAGCTCTTTTTTATTTATAAACCAGGTTGGCTTTCAGGACTTCCTGCAGCCATTTCTGATGGCATTTTCTCTTGTAGTCTTAGGCAGTTTCTTTTGCATCCACCCTCAGAATCGAACATTGAATATCTATAAGTGTGTTTCTCTTCCACAGCACTTTGATGTAATAACTGCCTGGGACACTGAGTGAGGTTCTTGTTTGAGAAATTGCTGCTGACGTGGGTTTCTGCAAGTTGCTTGCAAATGAGAATTTTAAACTAGGTCCTTTTTTGCTGTTTGGCAGCTGTTTGAGAGCAAGGGCTAACAATTTCCATTAGGATTTTAGTTGAAATTTTAATAGCTCTTCCTCCAGGTGCACTTGACCCTCGACACGTGAATTAATATTTTCTCCAAGGTGCTATTTTTGTTGTAATTAGATAACCGAGAAAATAGAAACTCCATTATTTTGTGATCCTTAACGTTTCAAAGGGGGCAAGAAGCGATGGGGTTTTGTGGATAGTTTATTTTTCTGCAGAAGAACGGTTCCTAAGCAGCTGAGAAGTGTTCTCTGGTGCAGTTAATGGTCCTGCTGAGTCAGATACTTCCAAGAGGAGATGTTTATTCATTCTGTGCTTAGCCTACACAAAAAACTGACCTGTTCCCAGGCTGTGTGGGTGCCGAAACTCTCCTGTGGGTGATGTGGATGAGTCAAAGCCATGTCAGGGCTGCGGGGAGGATCGGATCTGTTTTTCCTGGCTCTGCAGCCTGTGGCAGCACTGATGGTGCTTTGGGGGATCCCGCTGAGGGATTACGTTTGTCCCTGGAATGGGGTTGGGTTCTGTGGGACCTTGCAGGAGCAGATCCAAGTGTTGACCAGGAGGTGGGAGGCTCCTGGTGATGGTGCTGACGTGGAAGCCGAGGTGGATTTTCAGTCCTGGATATTTGCACTGAAATGACAGAATTTCACACGCTCTTGTTTTCCTCCTGCAGCTTCATGTTTCCCGTCGCAGGCGGTTTAGGTCCCCCTCAAGGTAGGTATCAGCTTTGCATTTTGAGCACAAAGTTCTTTACTTTGTTTGGATAAATTAGACCTAAACCAGGTCTGCAATGATGTTCAGAGGTGTGATTATTAATTGTACTCCATAGCTGGTTTTTACCCTTGAGTTCAGCTCTGCTCAAATGACCTCACCCCTCTGTTGGTAAAACCTCCTGTGTGTTGTTGAAGCAGCAGAATCTGGATTAAAGGTCCAGGAAAACTACATCTCCCTTTTTAACCTGAATTTGCCTTTTAGATTCTGGTGTTATTTTGCGTGTGGTATTTCACCTCTCTCTGCTTCATCTCCCAGCTGTGTATACCCAGATTGTGTGGGTGTTGCAAGACCTGGTAAATATTTACAAAGCACATCAAGACCCTGGGACAAGAGTCATAACCTGTGTGGAAAGTATTAATACAATAGGAGAGCCTCAGCCTTAAATTGCCTTTGTTCTCATTCCTGATGCAGCGCTGTTTGTTTAATTAGGGGAAAATATGCAGAGAACTTAGAGGGGAAAGGGAGAGTATTTTATTAAAATCTCAGGGACTGATTCATGGATTACTCTTGCCTGTGTCATGCCCTCCTGGAGTGTTTTTGCATAATTATCTCATGGTGTGCTGCTAACGAGTGCATGTTAGTGTTTGTCCCCCAAGACAGCAAAATGTGAGATAGGAAGATTTTATGCAGTGAACTGATACATTCCAGCTTGATTTGTCCAATTCTGTGCAAGGTTAGATTTTCGTGACAAATATTGTTACCATTCTAACACATGTAGTGGGCTAATTAACCTAAAGTGTGCTAATTAACCTACAGAGAAGTTATTCAGCCAGGTCAGAAAAGTTGACTTTATTTCTCAAGATTTATTTTCAGAAGCTGCTGGTTTCAAGAGAAATGTGAATTACCAGCACCAGTCACCCTGGTTAATTAAATCTTTTTAATTGGAAATGACCCTTCTAAAAATCATATGGGATGAAATCCACAGAGAATCTTTAGCATGGTGGGAGAATTCATCAGCTTAGTTACTGAAAAGCCCTGTAACAGTTTTCCCTGAGACTGACCAGTGTCTAAACTAAGGAAATTCTGTGGCTGCCTGCAGTATAGCAAATTTTATTATTTTTGATTTTAAACAGTCCAGCACAACTCAGAATTTTTTACTTTCCTTTATTGTTTTAGTAAACAAAAAAGAACAATTAAATGGAGGCGGCAGGGTTAGGGGAGGGGAGAAATAAAAGCTTTTAACATTAAGTGGGCACTTACCTTGTTTGATGTTTCATTGCAGGGATGATTCCTATGCAACAGCAAGGATTCCCAATGGTTCCTGTCATGCAGACCAATATGCCAGGGATGATGGGAATGAATTATGGCTCTCAGATGCCTCCTGGACCCATGGCCATGCAGGTGTGTGGCAGTGAAATGTGGACTGAAACTGCAGTACCCCAGGCTGGTTTGGGTTGGAAGGGACATTAAAGCTCATCCAGTGTCACCCCCCTGCCATGGGCAGGGACACCTCCCACTGTCCCAGGGTGCTCCAAGCCCTGTCCAACCTGGCCTTGGACACTGCCAGGGATGGGGAGTCCAAAACCTCCCTGGGTACCCTGTGCCAGGGCCTCCCCACTCTCACAGGGAAGAATTTTCCCCTAATACCCAATCTAAGCCTGCCCTCCTTCAGGTTGTTCCCTCTGTCCTGTCACTATCATTTTTCTTTTTCCTTAAAGTAACTTTGTCTTCAGTTCTGCTGTTGCTAACTGAGGAGTAAGAATGAAATATGAGCAGCTAATATTATGTTTTCTTTATTTTAATCTATTGTTTTCTATTTAGCACCATGTGTGCTGATGTACAAATTTGCACTTTGCTGAAATTCAATGTTTTTGCATGGCTTTCTAACCAAATTGCTGTGTCACAAGTTGGATTGATTATGTTTTGCCATCTCCTTACACTCCTTTCCCTCCCCCACCTGGAATTTATTATGTTATTTTGGTGAAATTTATAGTAGGAAGATGTTTTTATGAGAGCTGCTCTAAAAATAATAAACAACTTTTGTTCTCTTCCTACGTGTTCTGAGACCAAATGCAAAATGAATGGTAAGATAAGTAAATTATTTTCAGGCTCCTTCTATATTAGGCAGTTTTGCTGCTCTAAATGTCCCAGAATATATTTCTCAGCAAATGTTCCTGATACAGTTTATTCAGACAAGGTTCCTCTTGGCTGTTGTCATATATTGTTGGTTCCCTGGATATGTCTGGGAAATGCCTAGACCACATTTTCCAGCATCCATGGTTGGTAGGAGGGAATATAAAAATACTATAAAATTGCTTAGAACAGGAACCAAAAATCCCAGGAAAACCCATTCTGAGCGGTGTCAGGTGGCTGTAGCCTTCCTGTTTTTGGGGCAGGTTGGATTTGAAGGCCTGATTTTTGACAGTTTTCCCAAATGCTGTGAGGAATGTGAGTCCTTGTGGAGGGGAAGAGTGCCATCTACTGAGGCCACTGCTCCTCCAACACTGGATTTTATTGGCTTGATTTTATTGGCGCTGCCAGTGGTTGGGCTTGCTTCTGTTTAAAAAAAAAAAAAAAATACAGTTGAAAAACAGTTGAAAACCAATACCCTGGAGCTGTGTGGTGTGTTTGGTTGTAGGGGGGCATGGCCTTAGGGCCAATGCCAGCAGCTGGAATGCCATACATGGGACAGGCCTCTTTCCTGGGAATGCGCCCAGCCCCGCCGCAGTACAGCCCCGACATGCAGAAGCAGTTTGCAGAGGAGCAGCAGTAAGTGACACTTCACTGGCTCTTGGGGAATCCTTTTGTAAAAGGGGGAGATGTGATTTCTCTGCAGCAGCATTGTTTAGGGCTGTGGAATGTTGCTGAAGATTCCATTGCCTCTGAAGTTTGTAGTGCTTGTCCAGGTCTGAGGAAAAACAGGGATGTGTGCGCACCAATCTGAATTTGAGACAGCAGAAATGGAGAAATCAAGCACAAACCTGCTGTGAAAAGTATAATAAAAATTATTTTTTAAAATCACTTTCCTTCAGGAAGAGGTTTGAGCACCAGCAGAAATTCTTAGAGGAAGAAAGAAAACGGCGGCAGTTTGAAGAGCAGAAACAAAAGCTGAGACTCCTGAGCAGTGTGAAACCCAAGGTATGGCCTGATAATGAGTGGGATGTTTCTTTCTTCCAGTTTTTTTTAAGAGCTTTTAATAGTAGAGCAAGCAAATCACTGGGGAATTGCATGAGATGCCAGATTATGGTTTGAAAAACCTCTGGAAGACTCAGTCCTTTACACACTCTGCAGCAGGCATTGCTAATTCTGGTACTGAAGAAGTGTGGGTACTGAAAGAAAATTGAGCTGTTCTGTGAATTTTTCAAAATGTTTTCTGTGCTGTTTCAGGCAGGTGAAAAAAGCAGAGATGATGCTTTGGAAGCCATTAAAGGGAACTTAGATGGCTTTTCTAGAGATGCTAAAATGCATCCAACACCAGCAACACATCCAAAAAAGCCAGGTTAGTAATTTTCCTCATTTTCCAACTGAAAATAAAACTCCAGTGTTTGAAATCCTCAGCAAGTGGAACTAATTCCAACAAGTATTTTTATTTGGTGGTACAAAATGAGTGGATTAACAGTTTTGTAAAGTCAGATGTCATTCTAGCAGCTTTTTGCTTGGTCAGGGTATGAGGGTGAATTATTAGATATCAGCCTTTATTAAAAGACTTGAATTCTTTAACAGAAAACCTCATGTGCTGTGCTAAATATGAAACATCAAGGAAATTGATAAAGCGTTTGTTCTTTTCTAGTCAAAGCATTAATTAATGTTTTGCAGAGTGCTTTTGAAGATGAGAAGTGCTATTTAAGTGCTAGGAATGATCAAAACACTGAATAAAGACTTGAGTGGAGTGTCACAGCTGGCTGATGTGTCGTTGGGCATGGTCAAACCAAGCCTCTATGTTCTCAGTAATTACACTGGCAACAATTGCCACATCAGATTTCTTATGCTCTGTAGTGTGGCTTTTTTAGTGTCTAGCCTGAAACAAAGCTTATCTAAGTGAGCTTTTTCCTATATAAAATGTGGGTGTTTGCTGTGGATTGACTCTTTGGTAAGTTTGCAGTTACAGGTGGTTTCTGACAACTTCCCTTTGTAGATTTGCCTGTCCTTCACCAGTTCTGTTAAAATGGGCAACACTGGAAGGGATCAAGCAGAAAATTGTCTACATAAGCAGACATTTCTTTTGTATCTTATGATATATTGCTGAGTTTCTGTGGATAAAGCATTCCTTTGAGGGAGAATGTCCCCCTGACAGATGCCATTATGTCCAGTTTGAAATACTGCCTCTGGATTTGTTTTGACCCTGTCTGCTTAAAACAGACAGAATACTCTCACAGCCAGTGTTAAGAACCAAATTTCAGTGTTTACCTCCTAAAAATCTGGGAGAAAAGATGCATGGTTGGAAGTGGCTGCTCAGTTTTACCTTGTGTTAGTTATGCTGACAATGCCACCCTTCACATCTGTCACCACACACACTCCACACTGCTCCTCCTCACCCATTTACTGTGTATTCCCAGTGTTTGCCACTTCTCCACATTCCCACCTGTGGCCCCTATTCCTCATCACTTTGCCTTGTGTGTTCATTCCATTTGCAGATCATCCCACACCATCCCATTGTGCTGTATCTGTTTCCCATTCTGCTTTTCTCGATGATGAAGAATTTAGTGACTTTATGCAAGGGCCTGTTGAAACCCCCAAACTGGTGCCTCAATCCACCTCTCAGCCTTTCCATCCTGCCACTGAGGCTGGGCAGCTGCTTTCAGAGAGGGCTGTGCTCCAACCTGTCCCTCCAGCCCAGGCTCCAGTGTTATCAACCCTGCATGATACAACTGGGCAGGTTCCTTTTTTTCCTACCTCTGCATCTCCATCCAATACCCATAAAACAGGTAACTCTAAAGTATCTTCTTTTACATGTCACCCTCTGAGCTACACAGTCTTTACTTGTTTTGTTGGGTTTTGGTTTTTTTTTCAGTCTGGCTGGAAGAAATAATATGTAGGCAGTTAAGCAGAAACCTGCTGATCCATGGGAAAAGATGATTTAAGTCCTCTTCTTCCTTCCCTTAGAACTGCCTGTAAAAACAAGTCATGTGTGGATCCAAATACTGCTAAATATACACATGCCAGATCTTAGGTGAATTAAATCTTGTGTTTTAGCATCTTCCTAAGTGTGTGTGGTAGAAAAAGACACAGTTGAGATGGTGGTATAAGAAATAGTGATTTTGCTGCTGTGGAGCACTTGTGTGCTTCCTCCCCTGGAGGCTGAAGGGATATTGGTGAGATGAACATGAAGAATTTTGGAGATGTAAGTAGATGCTGGGTACTTCTGCTCCTGATGCCTGGATGATTATGCAGCAATAATCCTAATACAGAAATAATTTTGTGTCTTCCTCCTCTTTACTTGTTTTTTGCTTGTTGAATTTGTTGTTGTTTGTGGGAAGTAAAGGGCAGAACTGGAAGTGTCCAGAGAGGGTGATGCTGTTGGTCTGAGCTGGGGCCGACCATCTCTAACTCATCAGTGGTACCAAAAGTACTTTTCCTGTGAAAAGTGTGGAATTGCAGTCTGGGCAGTTCATAATGAAGTATAAATAATTCCTCCTGCTGTTTATTCAGGCTCTTCCTTGGAGGAGAAAGCCTTAGCTAATGGCCCAGATGAATCTGAACAAGAGCAAACCAAACTTAAAACGTCTGAAGTTGGGCACAAAGCCTCGGCTGCAAGCCAAGCCCACCCCAGTCTCACCAGCAGTGACTGGGATGTTGTAGGTGGACATGAAAGTGGTCCCACTGCTGCTGCAGAGGTGCACAAGGCTTCAGAACAAAACAGAGCAGTTGAAGAGTGTGGTGAGCAATCGAAACATTTGACAGAATTTCAGTCTAATGAGATGCTGCTTGGTGCTAATGCTCTCTTCACTAATTCCAAGGCCAACCCTGCGTAATTTTGCTCTGAACGCCTGCTTGAATAATGTCAGTGCCTCCTGCTCCTTGCTCGAAGTGTAACTGCCATGATTTTGCTCTAAACTTTCTCCATGTGAGTTTATTGTTGTAATCACCTTTAACATATTTGTTTAATCAGGTTTGCTGTTTTAAAATATTCTGTCCTGTCTTGGGGAAAAAGTAGTTGTGTTGTCTAAAGGTATTTTAAAAGAACTATTTAGGGAAACTTTCCACAAAAGATGGTCAATGTCATGTTGGATTTCAATTTTTTAACCTTGAGGGGATGAAACCTTGCCAGGTTAAAATTCTTAGCTAGTTATTACTTGTTTCTCAAGTGTTTGTTGTTCTTACAGATCATGTCTAAAACTACCTGGTCTAGAGGAAAACTTAAAGCAAGGTTTTGTTCCAGTTTGGATTTTGTTAAAACTGTTAACTGAGTATGAAAGGGGAGTTAAAACTGAAGGATAATGAGACCTGAGAAAGTAGCAAATTTATTTTACTTGGTTTGTCAAATGAAAGGAATTGCTTATATTAGAATGTGCTTGGAGTTGTGGGATGATTAGAAATTAGACTGCAGTCAGCAGAGAATCCATGTGGAAGATGAGGAGATGCAGGGACACTGGGAAAAACAATGCAATCTGAAATGATGCTGATTTTGGTCAGAGCTCCATCCAAGATGAGCATAAAATCTGCTGAGGGAGACTGAGGGGAAGGCTCCACACAGTGGAGAAGGAAATAACCAGTTTTCAGGGAGTGAAGTGTGGCAGATCATGTTATAAAGCCTGCAGTAGTGAAAGTGGCTGTGGTGTCCCCTGGAGCTGAGGACTGGAAGCAGTGGATATGGGCTTTTGGATGTGGAATGTGATCTTGCTGAGGTTCAGTCACTGGGCTGTTTGTGGATTTCCCAGGGGAGGTTATTCTGGGGAAACATTGTGGTTCTTGTGGTAGGTATGGCTTTATTTATTCCACAAATAGTCCTAATAGCAGGGAGTTGATGGGAAGCTGAATTTGTTCTGACACAAAACTGCTGTGAAACCTGAAGACAGTGAGACTTTAGGTTCTGTAGATCTGGAAATGAAGAGGGATGCACATCAGGAGCTCCTTATTTCATTACATATATAACTATAATCTATTACTGCCAAATCATTCTAGTTATTATTTCATATTCCTGCAGTATCTGTTTTTCCTCTGAGCACAGTGATTCCTATCTGAAATCTTTGCCTGAAATGCTGAATGATGCTGACCAGCTGTGGTGTAGTCTCTAAAGATCATTGTACTCTATATCCTAATGCAACTGTTTTTCTTACTGAATGGAACATCTTTAGGAGTTGGAGTGTTCCCTCCCCAGGACCCCATCCAGCAAATGATGCCTCCCTGGATCTACAATGACAGCTTGGTCCCAGGTAAACCAACCAGTGGGCATCTGGCCAGGTGGGCAGTGCCAGGTGTAAATGTACCTGTGCTCACGTGGGCACTTATTGATCAAAGCCTTATCCCCTTATCAAATGAATCCTGGATCTTCGGTATGTTCCAGATTTATGGTGGCTTTATTGTATTTTGAAGAAATAGGGGTTTTATTCAAGCATGTTAACAAATTCTAGATTAAACATTTATGGCAGCAGCTTATCCCAGCAGAGGTTGCATTGCTGATAATGCTGCTTTCATGGGTATTCTGGTTTTTGGCATGTCTTGTAATTAGGCAGGCTCATTTCTGTAGGCTGTTTGTCTTCTATGTGTAAATAACACAGTGAATAGAAAATGAATTGCTGTAGTAAATATTGATTACAGTGAGGTTTAAATACATAAGGCTCTTAGAACTATCTTTTTATATTGGTTATTTTGCAATTTCATTGAACAAATGTGGTTTGAAATGCAGCACTAAGTGTATTTGATATAAAATATTTCTCTTCTCAAGTTAAACTTGTCTGTAAAGACCATCCAATAACACATTTAGATAAAACATGATGATACACTACAGTGCCAGAATGTTGTTTCCTTACCTTACACCAAATGCTGCAGATTTGATATCATGTTGAGTTTGAGACAGTATGAAAAAGCAATATTATTTGAAAAGAGCAGTTGTCAGTGTCTAACACTGCCTCCCTCACAACAGAGCTGTATAAGAAAATCTTAGAAACCACTTTGACTCCTGCTGGAATTGACACAGCCAAGCTCTACCCCATCCTGATGTCGTCGGGACTGCCCAGGGAGACCCTGGGGCAGATTTGGGCTCTGGCCAACCGCACCACGCCAGGGAAGCTCACCAAGGAGGAGCTCTACTCCGTGCTGGCCATGATAGCAGTGACTCAGGTATGGCTCTCACCTGGCAGCCCCCTGAGCAGCCTGTCCTGGGCTGTGTGTCAGCACCAGGGCCTGGTGGTGCTCACCTGCAGTGAAATACTGCTTCTGTTGAAGCCTGGAGGAGAAACTGCCCTGTAACTTCAGTGGGATCATAATTTTATGCATTTCATCACATTTCAGTTACTCTTTTGTTCAGTGTTAATTGAGTTCTTAGATACACTTACAAAACACATGTACATATATATATATATTTAATATCAAATGCAACAAGTGACAGGGCAAGAATACATGGCCTCAAGCTGTGCCTGGGGAGTTTCAGCTCAGGAACGTGAGGGTGAATTTATTAATGGAAAGGGTTATTAAGCACTGGAAGGGGGTGCCCAGGGAGGTGGTGGAGTCCCCATCCCTGGAGGTGTCCAAGGAATGACTGGATGTGCTCTGGGTTAGGTGACAGGGTGCATAAAAGGTTGGACTCAATGGCCTTGGAGGTCTTTTCCTACCTCAATAATTCTGTATTAATATAATTCACTTACATGGACCTTGATGGCACGTTTGGATGTGGGAGGTTTACTGGGAGCTTGACCAGTACCCTGCTCGTTTATTGGCTTCAGCACCACAAGCTGCAAACTGGAACTGACAACACACTACACCCTTTTATCACCTCTGCACGTGTAAATATCTGTCTTCTCGTTTCCTCTGCAGAGAGGGATCCCTGCCGTGAGCCCTGAGGTGCTGAACCAGTTCCCAGCCGCACCTGTCCCCACCCTGTCCGGCTTCCCGGTGCCGCTGCCCGGCGGGGTGAGCCAGTCCCCGCTGCTGCCCGCGGCTGCCCCGGCCTCCGTGGGGCTGGGCATCGGGCCCTCCGTGATGGGCATGAGCANNTGAGCATCCCCGCCCCTGCCCCGGCCCCAGCCCCAGCCCCGGCCCCGGTTCCAGCCCCGGCTCCAGCGGGAGGAGCTGCAGCCCAGCCTTCCGGAGCCTTCCTGCCCTCCTACCCGCCCGGCCAGGTGAGCTCGCTCCCCTGCCTGGGAAACCCCCCTTCCCTCGGAAAGGAATCACCCTGGCACTTCCAAACCTGCACAGGGATAACAGGTTTTAGGTAAATGGCAAAGAAGCAGCTGAAATCCAGCATGCGGTGTCTGAAAATGTGAAGTGCCACTAAGGGAGTTCTTTTATTTTTTCAGTTCTTTCTGGTGGTATTAGAAGAGGTACAAAAGTGTTCCAAAGAGGATTTTAGTTGTAGTTAGGATTTTGTAATGCACAGAAAATGGAATTTTAGGTTAAACTGCACAACAGACTAATAGCTGGTAAAATAGGAGTTTTCAGGAGCAGCTGAGAACTCTGAAAACCTTCAGTTCACAAAGGTAAATCATGTGGGGAATTTTGCTGTTTGCAGATGTAATTCATATTTCAGAAAATATTTCTTGCTGTGCTATTAGTTTTAAATTATTCACTGATTTAAATTATTAATATTTGCCCTGTATTAAAAGATGACATGGCTATGATAAATAATATGTTTATTGTGAAAGGCGTAGAGTTCCTTATTCACCTATTGTTCATTCTTGCTGTCTGTAATCCTGTGTGTATTTGAGTAGGGTGAAGTGCAGACAAAGTGGAAATTCTGATGATGCTTGTGTTGAAAGGTTCCTTTCCTTCTTTTTTCCCCTCTTAATCACACTGCTCTGAGCTGCTTTCATGCTGTATGACAGTTTGAAGAGCCAACAGCATAGAAAACTATGTGTTGTTTGTACCTCAGGTGGTAAAACCAGAAGATGATGACTTCCAGGAGTTTCAGGATGCCTCAAAGTCTGGCTCCCTGGATGACTCCTTCAGTGATTTCCAGGGGGATGCAGCCAAAGCAGCCAGTTCCCAGCACCGGAGCAGGTACCAGATCCTTGGTGTTTCTGTCATTTCTCTGGCCAGTCCCTAAACTTTTGATACCTGACTATAAATCTCAGTTGGAACATCATTCAGACTCCAGCAATCCTGGCTTTACTTTTGGGAGACAAAATGTAATTCCTGATCAGACAGGTTTTGTATAACTGACTAAATAAGCATGTTTCCTCCCTTTGACAGTTTACAATCAACCTTTCAATGACTACAAAGACGACAAAATTTCAGCCTTCTTTCCTCTTTATGCACCTCCCAGGTGTCTGATTATAGACAGACACATTTTCTGGGTGGGAACTGGCTGTTCCTAGTGGCAAACAGAGCTCTGAATTCCATGTGAGCCCTGATTACCAGGTGCTTCCTCAGCAGTGAACTCAAATGGGGATGCTCAACCCAATTGTTCTGTTACACCACAGCAAATGGCTTCTGTGTAAAGAAATTTAATTTTGCTGATGGTGTGGAATTCCAGAATGTTTTGTTTTGAAAGGGACATTAAAGATCATCAGTTCCACCCTTTGCCATGGGCAGGGATGCCTTCCATTAGGCCAAATTGCTCCAGGCCCTGTCCAGCCTGGTCTTGGACACTCCCAGGGATGTCAGTCAATGCCACATGGATCTGAAGATGCTGATTTAAGTATATCTTGTGTTAGATGTCATTTTGCAGCTGAAGCTAATCTGTTGCTGAAAGTTTTGACAGAAAACTGTTTGTAAATTGCACAATGGGAAGTAGAGGATCATAAAAAAAAATTCAAAAAATGGTGTTTCTTTTTCACTGCAGCAGTTCTCTTTATTCAGTTGTGAAAACGTTCAGTTTTGAACAAAATGTTACAATGAGCTATAATCTAATTGCTTATGGAGCTTTATTTAAAAAAAAAGCCATCTGTGGAGTACAGCTGATTAACCATTCCATTTGCCAAGATTGCATATCTAATAGCCTGCTTTGCAGGGATGGGAAATTTAATTATATTACCATAAGCTCTATTTTTTTGCCGTTGCACTGTCTGTCTGCAAGCATCACAGACCAGCATCAGCACACGTGTGCAAGTGCTTCGTTTGTGTGTTGCTTGTAGGCTGCTGATAAGGAGATTTAAATGGCTCTGGAAAGATTCTTGCTCCAGGCTGAAGAATGCAATAGAAATTCATTCAGGTTTTCAATGTGAATGACACAAACTGGAGGTAAAATGCATCATTCATATGTAAAGGATGTTGTTGTGTGGAGCTGCCAAGGTCTGATAACAGGGCTTGTGTGGAGGGCAAGCAAAGCTCTCTTCTAAATCTTCCAGCATTTGCTAACAAGGTGTTAGGTTGTTGTGGCAGTTTTACTGGATAAAATAGAGTGTGTTTATGCAAAAAGACTTGCTTGTGTAACTGTGCACTAATCCTTATTTTGCTGACTAGATACCTGCCTAAACTCACTGATTGTCACTGACAGAAATTCAGAGTTATTCTTTTCCTTCCTTTGAACAGTGATCCCACTTTATTATCTTAATTTTGCAATATGTAATTAGATATATTCATAATTAGATAAGTTGAAAGTATGGAGCTGTCAAAATCTCGTGCAGTTTTAACTCTTCACTGTACCTAGTTCTGTGAGGGGGAATTTTCAAAGGGATAAACAAATCAGAAGCGATTCCTGGGGTGTGTCTGTCTGCTTGTTCTCTCCTGGGCTACAAATTCCTTGGTGTGAAGTTCTGGACTGTTCTGTTCATAGTTTTGATAGAAATTAAAATCAAGAATGGTGCAAACTGACTTCCAAACTAAAGAAATATGATTAGGTGAGATAAAGTGGGATTTTATCCGTCTGAGGTCACTTACATCAGAGGCTGGATTAAGCACTCATTAAGGCATAAGCTTAGGTTTAGGAACCAAATTCTGTAGTCATAATAAAAGGCTCCTTTAAATAAAACCTGGAAATGTAGATTTCTTATGGATAAATTAAGGTGCTTTACTTTTATCTCTTTTGTTTTTAGTGTTCCTTCTTTACTAATGCCAGTCCCAGGTAACAAGCCACTCTCACCAGCTGATAAATATGCTGTGTTTAAAGGAATGGCAGCTGAGAAGCCTTCTGAGAGTGCAGCTGCTTTTGGAGGTAAAAGGACAAATACACAACCACTATGAGCAATTTATTGTACAATTTCATATATCTTCTTTTTGGCATTGATAAGATATTAATATTTTTAAATCTGAGCAATTAATATAACATTTGCTGTATGATTTCATAATTTCTCAGTGTAAATGCATTTCTTTTCTCCTCTTCTGTAGATGGAGGGGACAAGTACAGTGCTTTCCGTGAATTAGAGCAACCAGCAGAGAGCAAATACTTGGGTAAGCACTGGGGCTTTAATGTGTTTTCATGGTAATTTTTAGCATTTCTCTTTGAGCTGCAGAATTTCCATCTCTGCAATTCCAAAATAATGGTGGTGCTGCTTCTCTAAAAAACTTGGTAGGAAGTAGCTTGAAAAAACAGGGCAATATCCTGCTGGAACAATGTGCTGGTGGTATTTCTGGAAGGTTGGCATCTCTTCTGGGTGCTCCTGAGTTTTATTTTAAAGTAATGATGTGGTTGGAATTTGTTTTAAGTAAGGAGTCATTCATTTGTGAAACCCCTGTAGTGTTTTGTGAGCTTCTCGTGCTCAGAACCTCTTCAGGATTAAATGCTTGCAGTAAAATGAAATAACATTTGATCTCTTTCTATACATGTTCTAAAATATAGAAAGTTGCTGTATTTGCCTGCTGTCAAGGTCTGACCACTCTTAACCCTTTCACCAGCTCACATTTCTAGTGGAAAAGTTTGCAATTCTTCAGTAAGTTTAGTTTGCTGTGCTGTTGCAGTTCTGATCAATGAGTAGCAATTTCAGGAGTATTTATATTGTTGCTGAGCCAAATGAATTGGTTTGGAGGGGAGGGAGAATGGATTAAAAGGTTAGGTGTAGTTGTGGTCCTTTACTGCCATTATGAAGAGTCTTCTTTTAAATCTTGGTTAAACTAATTTAAAGTGTGGCACTGTATGGTAGCTTAAGAATTAAATGCTAGTGGTGTGCTTCTAAAACAGAAAAAAATCTATTTATTGGACACTTGTCTTAAAGTAAGCATTAATGCTTTAAAATTACAAGTAGTCCAAGTATGTACTTGCTGGTGAATGGGTTAAACAATGTTTTCATGTTCAAAAGAAAAAAGTTATAAAATTAGCACACCAAAATATTTAATGTAAATTCAATGAAAACATTGTTACCTCATGTTGGTTTTGTCTCAGCCCTCTGGTGATCCCCTCTGAAAAAGCTGCAGTATTTCAGAGGGAGGAAGGGAGGAATTGCTTCTGTAAAAAGCAAATACTATATTGGTAAAAGTGAAATTCAAAATTACATTCATTGCTTGGCAAACACGAGGAGGATGAGGTGGGGAGAAGAACTTGCATGGAGGCCAAATAAGGCAGTATTGATATTTTGAATCTATTTGTCATGGTGTGTTTTGATATTAACTCTGTGTAAAGGGACTTTAATATGACTTTGAGGCTATTTGAGAGAATTAAGTGTTTGCTGGAGTGAAAAGTAGAATCACTGACCTTGACACTTGTGTGGTTGATGGAAGTTGAGTTTGCAGTTCCGTGTGCATCCCGAGGTCTTTAATTTAAACGGTTTGTGTAAAACTTTCTGACAGTGCATGAAATAATTTGCTTGCTTGCATGGTGTGAATGTGCTGTGATTGTGATGTGATGTGCAGGGTTTAACTGATTTTTTCTCCCCATTTTCATTCCCAGGAGAGAACCTTGCAGAGTTCAAGCCCGCGGGAGCCGACGATGGTTTCACAGATTTCAAAACCGCTGACAGCATCTCCCCATTAGAGCCACCCTCGAAAGACAAAACCTTCCCTGCAGCCTTCCCTCCTCTGCCTGCTCAGCCAAAACAGCCAACACAAGCCAAGACCCCTTTGAATCTGGCAGACTTGGACCTCTTTTCCTCTCCTGGAGAAAACAAGCAGCCATCCTTCCCACCTGCATTTAACACCTCAAAACCGACCTCCTTTCCCCCACCACCCCTTCCATCCACCTCTGCCCAGCCAGCACCTGGCAAAACTTCAAGCTTAGCTGATGACTTTGGAGAGTTCAACCTTTTTGGGGAATTTTCTAACGGCACATCAGCCAGTGGACAAGATGACTTTGCAGATTTTATGGCTTTCAACAACAGCGGGGGGTTTTCCGAACAAAAACCTGATGACAAATACAATGCACTCAAGCTGGAGGCCGGCCCTGCTGCTCAGGCTGGCTCCTCTGCCAGCACAGTGAAGGGTGGGCAGAGCTCTGCCACCACTGCTACGCCCACCAAATATGACATCTTCAAGCAGCTGTCCCTGGAAGGCTCCGGGGCGGGCTTCGAGGAGGCCAAGGACAGCGCGCTCTCCTCGGTGAAGAGCGATGATGACTTTGCTGACTTCCACTCCAACAAATTCTCTTCCAGCAGCGCTGAGAAGTCGCTGGTGGACAAAGTGGCAGCTTTCAAGCAGGCCAAAGAAGACTCTGCTTCGGTGAAATCCCTGGATCTGCCTTCCATCGGCGGCAGCAGCGTGGGCAAGGAGGACTCCGAAGATGCGCTGTCTGTTCAGTTTGACATGAAACTGGCAGATGTGGGAGGAGATCTTAAGCATGTCATGTCTGATAGCTCTTTGGATTTGCCAACAGTTAGTGGCCAGCATCCACCAGCAGCAGGTGAGGAACTGGTTAGATTGCTCTGGTAACGTAGGTGGTGCAGATTCCGTGTTCTCTGTGCTCAATTACAGTATTATGCACTCGTCTTTCAGTAGTGGAAGACTCCTCAGTGTGTGTCCCCGCCAGCCACGGCCCCTCAGCAGGCCACTCTTTAGTTTTTGTCTTAGAAAACTGTAACTATAAATAGCTGGAACAGTTTGAACTCCAGGCCAGTTTATTTTTGAGATTGAACATCATCATACTGGTACCTGTTCGCTATTGGCAGTTAAGGGACTTGAGTGGAAAATATTCCAGTGCAAACAATGTCATTCCATTTATATCAGCAAGATGATGGCAGAGTCTCACTTTGATCTCTTGTTTTCCACAAAGCATTTGGCTTGGGGACTTCCCCCAGCTCGGAGCTTCCCAAGGGTCACTAATTGGGGCTGTTAATGAGAAGCTGACTAATCACCAACACCAGTGTATTCCCCTTAGGGTGGGGCTCAGTCTGGGTAGCCAGGATTTTGCAGGACTGCAGTTTTAGAGTATTTCACACACCTTCCAGTGTTAAATCCCTCGTGGGAATCATTGTGCCAAGGGGCTGCAAGTGCTGATCTCATGATTGGGAGCTCTTGGACCTAAATTTAAACCATGGGACTTTCACTTTATCCTAATCAGGTTTCCAGCTTCTTTAATTTCCCTTTATGACAACATTCCTGAGGGAGTGAACTGACCATCTCTGACCTGATCACATATCATAAAACAAACTTCCCAAGTGTCCTGCTTTTTCTTTTCATATATACACAGGAGATAAGCTGTAGTTAAATGTTCTGTGGCCTTCAACAACATGGGAACCATTACTGTGTTCTAGGACAAGTTTTATGCAGTCAAAGGCTTTTCTGAACAGAGGGAACATACAAACTGTAAATGTAAAAGCTCTTACTGCAAGAATTGGTTATTTCCACATGAAATATTTCTTCCATTTTTTGCAGATATGGGTAGAGGAAAAATATACAGTACTGTAATTTTGCATTATATGATATTTTTAAGTAGGGGAGAGAATTAAGTTGGCAACTTTGATGTGGAAGATACTCTCTAACAGGGTACAAAATATCAGGAATAATTTATTAGCAAAGACCTTTAATTTTCATATTACTGCTTGGAAAAACTCCAAGTTGAGTGAGCTGTCAAAACGTAGCACCTACAGTGTATTCTGGAATGTTTACTTTGGGTTTGAAAGCACTTTTTCCTAATATTTTTCTAGCCTCTATTGGTGGTAGTTTGACTTCTGTAGCTCTTTACAGGACGTGTGCTTTTGCCACAGCAATCCGTGATGAATAATTGCCATTTGTGGCAGGAAAGCCTCTTTTTTTTTGGTTTGTTTCAAGGGGTTAGCCCTTCATGTGCTTGTTGCTGAACTTTTGAACTCTGAAGTATTAATTAGAAGCTATTTTTATTAAACTTAAACAAGTCTGTATTCTCCTATGGTGCCAAGTTAGATGTTATTCTAAAAGGGAGAGTTTTTCTCCATTTAACTGTTTGGATTTGGTAGCAGGACGTGCTCTGGACACTCTGCTACAAACACCCCTGTGCTCACGTGTTCCTTTCTGTGTGTTTGATGCATTTCAAGCTGTGAACTGCTGATGCTCCTTTTTTTTCATTTTTCAGTTTACATGAAGTTAAAAAGCAGATGATTTTAGTTTCCTCACCGTTTCCTTCGATCTGTAAATCTAATGTCAAAAAGGGACAGTATCCCTTTGTCACCTCACTGCTGGGAAATGGGAGATTGTCCTGGGGATCTGCATGTGTGTGCAAAGCCCTGTGTCACATCTCCAGGGGAACAGCAGCAGGACAGAGGTGCTGAGAGATGGTTTGACTTTGTGACATGCCCACACAGAGATGTTTGTCCCTTGGCTCTGAGGTTTGACATTTGTAGCTTCCAGGTATGGGCAGGTAGGTGCTTACATTGGGAATTAGAGAGAAATCCTTGGCTTGCTTCCCATGCCAGGGCCTGTGGTCTCTTGAGGGATGAAAGGTTTCCAGTTTTTCTCTCTCCAAAGGGGATACAGTCTCTTTGAACTCGGCTCTAACTCTCTGTGTGGAAGGTGGATGATACTAATGTTGCCTGATTTCTCTTGCATTTGCTCTGTATAACCCTTTGAGCACTGGCTGCATGCTGTTAGTTTGAACCAGGCTGCTTCTTTTACACCAAATTTACATTTCACTCCGAGCTGAGAGCATTTGAGTGAGCACCTGCTCCTGTTGGGTGAACCTGATTTGTCCTTCCTGCCCAAGGTTGCAGCAAGAGGAGCCCTGCCCTGGGCACCCTCAAAGGGTTATCCATCTGCTGCCCTCACACACCTGTAAAGTACCTTTTTCTTTGGCATTACTGGAGATCTCTGTATATTTTAATCAACTTCAGGGTTTTTTGCTGCTTTTTTCTAATGTCTGATTTCAACTAAACATTTCCTGTGTGAATGTGCCTTTTCAGATCTGCTTTGATATCTCTCTTCTGCAAGTATTGACCTGCATGCTTTACTCTGATACCGCCCTTCCGAGCTCCTCTGTATCACTATCTTTTGTGATCTGTAAGTCCTGCTGTGTTAATAAATATTATCTTGGCATATTTTGAACACATGGGGATGTGTGTGATTTGTTGCAAACCAGCAATATCTCTCTCTTTCCTCAAAAATACAGAATTTAAAGGTTCTGGTATCCCCTTCAGCTGACGGGTGCCTTTCTCTTGCAGAGCAGGGTGTGGGTGAGCTTCTTTCTCCTCTTCCAATGCTTTGACCTTGCTCCCTGTGTCCTTCTGAATCTTTACATATCAGCCTAAATTATATTTTTCCAAAGGTCTGTGTTTGAGAAGGATGGAGTGGAGGAAATGTGTGGTTGCAGGGTTGTTCCTGTGAGTTGGCACTGAAAAACTGTGTTGCTATCTAGACTTTAATGAGTAGAAGCCCACTAAATAATATTCTGATATTTATTTAGCTAATGCTGTGTGAGTTAACCAGAGCCCCAAAGTAAATTTTCCATTTGGGAAGTTCTGCCTTCTAAATATTGAAACTTTCAAACATGAATGACAGCTGCAAATTTGTGGCATGCAATTATGTCACTTCAAATTCCTCCAGATCCTGAGCCACTGACAGCTTGGGATTAGCATCCAATTAGCAGACAAGGTAAAAAGCTAAAAATAATTGAGATGTGGAATAGTTAAAATGTTGTGGGGTTTTGGAGTTGCCACAAGAGCAAAAACCAGCTCAGGAAGCAGAATGTGGCTTTTCTTCTTTACACTGAGCTGGAGAGACTTTAAAAGGAAGAAAAGAGAGAGGGAGAAAACCACAACACCCCTCCTTGAATCTGGAGATCAGTAGGTCATGCCCAGCCCTAAAGGTTTTTAAACCAAAGCTTTGAACATAAAGCTGAGACCTAATTCTGCAGGGCTCGTGCTGTTTGTGTTTGTTCAGCCAGTCATTCCTGGGGGAGGGAAAGGAACGTTCATGACTGTATTTATTATGTTTTTGTCCAGACTTGACAGTCAGATTGACTCCCTTGCCCTCCTTTGGGTTAATTCTGCACACAGAAGAGCTTATCCACCCTGGTTTATCCTGGGAAGGCCCAGACAGGGAGGGTGTGGATGTGTTTGCCATGGCCTTCCCAAGGGCCTCTGTGGGCCTGAGCTCCCAGTGCCAGCTCAGGGACTTTATTCTGCTGTGAAACCTTCTTTATTGTGATCATTTCAAAATAATTAGCAAATCCTGTAAGTCCACAAGGTTTGGAAGCCCTTCTCTCCTATTTCCTTCATTTTTATTTATCTTGCAGTCAGCATTCTTGATGGTTTCCACCTTAGATACAGCCATACTGTAGGGAAAGCAAATGGGAATAATTCCCTTATTGTTAACTGTTCCAGGCTTCCCCAGCTGAGGAGTGGGCTTTGGATTTTTCTGTTTGCTGACAGGCATGGCACTGATAGCAGCAGTGCCTGAAACTCTGTGCTCTTCCATTCTCATCTCCTTTTTCCAGGTGGAGCCCCACTGGAAGCAGTGAGCAGGTGGTGCCTGTCCCCATGCAGGCTCTGGATTCCTGCTCAGGCTGCAGGGGATGTTCCCAGGGCAACAGCACTGCTGCTGCTGCTGCTCTGCTGGGAGCAGAGCTCCACAGCTGCCACCTGTGTCACCCTAACAACCAAAACATGACTCCAGAGTGAGGTTTATTCATCAGAATTTAATACCTGTTGAAATACAAAAAACCTGAAAGTCTCCTATGCTGGCTAAAATCCCTAAATTTATTCCAAAGTCCCTGAATTGTCTTTTTCAGTTTTCTTCAGACAGTCACTAATGCTGTCAAGGGTTTTCCTTAAATGATTAAGCTGTTGACATTGAAGGCTCCAGCTTGTAATTGCCTCCAGCCATAACTTAATCCTTGGTAGTTGAAATAAATTATTATAGTTGGCTCAAATCAGGGGTGGCAAGTTTTTCTGTAGATGAGATAAGACTGGGAAACAGTATTTTAACTGTGTTTCATCCTGCTGCACGTTCCTTGGCAGCCAGTGCTTTGCCTTGGCTGGCTCCTGCAGGTGCACCTGGTCCCAGGTGATGATCAGGCAGCTTGGACTTTGGGTTCCACATTCTTATTTTTCATACTTCTCACTAAATTGTTTTGGGACTGCTTGAGCTGTAAACACTGACTCTGAACGCAGTGTTTTTCCTGTAATACAATATTTCTAGGAAAAAAGTTTATTCACTGGAGTGATCCTTCTGAAATTACTCCAGAAAAATCAAATGTACAGAATCAAACCATTACATTTCACCTCAGCCCTTGCACCTCTGCAGAGGTTTTGTGTTTGCCTAAGTTCACACACAGAGAATCCTGAATCTTAGTTTGTGAATAATTAAACTATTGTTCTGCCTCCCCTGCCCTGCCCTATTGATTGCAGGTGAGTTCAGGATTCCCCCTGGAGCCTGCCTGTGCCTGAGCCAGGACTGGATCAGCAGTGCCCTGACCTGGGCCTTTAGGATGTGTTTGCAGCTCAAAATCTTAGCAGTTATCAAAGGAGTAATTCCCACCAGGATGTGAGTGTGCAGGTCCTCAGAGTGGGGTCTTCCCTCCTCCCTTTCTCTCCCAGAACAACGGCCAGGCTCAAATCTTTGCTGGGTTTTGGAGTCAACACAAAGTGAAGGGAAAACAGAGGTTGCCTGGTAGCTGGTGGTATTTCCAGGATCCCAGGATTAATTACAGCTGGCTCACGTGCTGGAGGTGGTTCTGGCTCTCTCTTTCATGCAAAGCTTTCCTTTCCCTTCTTTAAACAAAACCTTGAGAGCACAAGGTGTGGTCTGTGGTGATAAATCACCCGCCCCTCTCCTTTCACCCCAGAGCCTCCTTTCTGTGCCGGGAGCAGGTGATTTCATCTCTCTCTGTTTACCCTCTGCAAACTGCTGCTCTGCACGTTCAGAATTCGAGTGGCACTTAGAAATCTTGGCTGTGAGCAGGGGGCTCAGGTCTGGATTTGGGATGCTGTGGTGGGCAGAGTGGCAGCTGCAGGAAGGCCCTGGGGAAGAGCTGATGGATGGCACGCTGTGCCTCGCTGACCCAAGGCTCTGGCCATTAAACTCCACCACTGTGCTGTGTGTTTGTTAGGTTTTTCATTAGCCATGTATGTGGGTCATGCCTGGGAAGCAGCCTGGGGCCTGGCCTGCTCTCCCCTTCCAGTGAGATGAATAAACCAGGGCAGAAATGGTTTGTTAGAATGGTTTCATCCTCGGGGTGCTGTGGTTGGGTCGAATAAAGAGGACAGCTGGGAAGTCAGCTTGTTCCCACCGTGCTTCTGTTAAAGCCCAGTGTTAAAGGCAGCCTGTTCAGCCCATGGTGTTCAGCACCAGGATCTCAGCCCCACTGAGGCTCAGGGAAAAACACTTTTTGGTCTGGGATTGCTGTCCCTGGAGCTGCCAGACCCTGGGCGCTGCACAGCATCTCTAATCCAAACTGACAATTGCTCCTGCTGGAAAACAAATGCCAAATGTAGGATAGCAGGGCTGGCTTGCTGGGCAGGGGAGGTTCATGCTCTAATGAAAACTGGCCAGCCCCTGGCTCCCTGTGCCCTTGCTGGGGGTCAGACTCAGTCTGGAGGTGAAAGATCAGTGGGGTGGGAGCAGCCAGAGCCCCCAGGCACTGCGGGCTCTGATCTCACACTTGCCCCTGGCAGGGAGAAGAACCTATTGGGCCATGTAATCACCAGGTGGGTATAAATGTTTGGAGCTTTCTGCAAAATAATTGGATTTTCTCTAGACTTAGCTTTTACAAACTGTTTATTCAGTTAAAACATGATCTCTGCAATATCCTTGTCAGTGCTGGCACCTGGAAGTTTGACGAGTCGGCCGTGCGGCGCTGCAGGAGCCCTGATAAGCTCAAACAGGATTTCTAGGCTTTTTTAGATCCTTGCAGCACATTTTTATATGTTATTTGTATCAAAGCATGAATATAAAATTAAAGTGTATTAATACTTTATCAGAGGAATGGAAAAGTCAGCCCAGTCTTCTGTGTGGTTGGATTTGATAAGATGAAATAGCGCATTAAAGGTGTTTGAGTTGTAACATTTATATTTTGATTGTAGATTTTGCAGCCAGAAAACTCAACTGGTTATCTGTGCAGCCTGGACTGGCCAGAAACTTTTTTTTTTTAGTGTTTCTTCACTACCATAGTGGTATGGTGGCTTTCAGCTTAAAATGTAAGACAGCATTCAAAGGTCAAGGCTTACATTCATTGGACAGAGAAATTTTTGTATGAAATGCTCAGGTATTCTCCAGATTATTTTTGTGCAAACTCCAGTTTAAGCCTCAGTGAGACAACAATTCCCTCTGTTTGTTCTTGCAGTTCCTCCAGACTCTCAGCAAGTCGTTCTTAGGCGGCGTAGAGAGTTTGAGGTTTGAACTTCAGCTGCTAATTGTGGGGGTTTGTTTCAGATGTGGATGACATAAAGGGTGGCCCGTTTGGAAGCTGTCCCAGTGGCTCTGCACTCAGCAGCCTGGCGAGCTACGACTGGCCCAGCTCCGACAGGGACGACGTCCAGCAGGGCAAGAAGCTCTCCTGCTTCTCCCAGCCCTCGGGGAGCAGCTCCTCCACGGCCACCTCTGTCCTCCAGAAGAAGGAGACCTTGTTTGGCAGCTCAGAAAACATCACCATGACAACAGTTTCCAAAGTGACAACCTTCTCCAGCGAGGGCGCTGTGCAGGATGTTTCCTTCGCAGCCTTTGCAAACTTTAAGGACTCGGGGCCGGTGTCCGGCGGTCCCAGCGACGACGACGTTGGGGACTTTGGGGGTTTTGCCAGGCGTCCCTCGGAAGCTCAGGATGCAGCAGCAGCAGCAGCTGACACAGCCCTGGGTGCTGATTTCCTCACTGGAGTCTCCTCTGAGCTGCGGAGAGAGGCCACGGATGACTTTGGAGAGTTCCAAAGTGAAAAACCAAAAATCAGCAAGTTCGACTTCCTGGTGGCAACTTCCCAAGGCAAAGTGAAATCCAGTGAGGAGATGATCAAGAGTGAGCTGGCCACCTTTGACCTGTCTGTGCAAGGTAAGCCTGCCCGCAGGGGAGGAACTTCATGATGCATGTGCTTATCAAAGGCTGATTTTCCTAATTGAATTATAAATTAGCTGATGGGGGTTGTTCCAGAGGCTGCTGGAAATGACCTGAATCTTCTCATTAATTTCTGTGGCATTTGGAGCAGGTCTTTTTCTACAAGGAAAATATTTGTGCCAAAAACCTGTAAGAATTGAGGGACTGGGGAAATCTGCAGCAGTCACTGAGTAAAGAGAAATATTTGTTCTTCTGGAGGAACGGGACAACCCTCGCTGCCTCTTCATTCATTTTAAATAGCCTGGGTCTTTAAAGGAATAACTTTATATAACCTGACTTTTTAGGGTCTCATAAGAGGAGCCTGAGCCTGGGGGACAGAGAAATCAGTCGCTCCTCACCTCTGCCAGCTCTGGAGCAGCCGTTCAGGGACCGGTCAAACACTCTGAGCGAGAAGCCAGCACTGCCCGTGATCAGGGACAAGTACAAGGACCTGACTGGGGAGGTGGAGGTGAGGAGCTGCCTGGAACACACCTGAGCTGGCACTGACATCCAGGGGGTTCTGTACCCAACTTTTTGGGGCTTTACCTGTTTAAATATGGGTGTGACTGTGAGGTGGTGCCTGGGTGCAGTTGGATGTTGTGAGTGGAACCTGGGAGTTTTTTCTCTCACGTCTCTAAAGGGAGGTGGGAAAGCACAGAATGTTGTCTGAAACACAGAATCACTTGACCTTGCAGCCTAAGCTTATGACTGGAAATTAGTTACAGTTTAAGTGTAATCCCAGCTTTGGCACTGAGATGCTTTGCTTTGGGAAATGGCAACACTCTTTGGCTGTGTGGTAGTTATTCCCCTTGCTCATCCTGAGAAGAGATGGGAAAGGGACTCATACTGAATTCTGCTAATCCCCACTGCTAGAACAGCAGACTGTAACAAATGTGCCAGGAGGAGCTGTGTGCAATTAAACCTTTTACCCACTCCTGTATATTCTCCTTTTGAAACTTGTTCTTACTCCAAGAAATCAAAGAGTTCAGGTGCATAGAAAATCTTGAAAGAATGGGGGAGAATCAGGAACAGATCTGTTAACATTCACAGAGCTGATCTGCAAATAATCTTTTAAAGTATCTGTCTGCTGTGTGTCTGTTGTGTAGGAGAGAGGGAGGGAAATGTTTTTAGGAACAAGACTGAGCCTGTCCTTTCCTTTGCTCTAGGAGAGTGAGAGGTACGCCTACGAGTGGCAGAGGTGCCTGGAGAGTGCCCTGCAGGTGAGTGTGGCACCTCCTCCTCCTCCAGATCCTGCCCTCCTCCCTGCAGGGCCTGCCTCACTCCGTGTTTGAGACCAACAGGCAGAGACAGTGTGGGAATCAGCCCTGGGAATTACAGTTTTTAAACCAAAAAGCTGCCACCTCCTCAGCTAAACACCCTACACTAATCTCCCTGTCACTGGGGATTAGTTTGGCTTTTCCCTAAATATTCCAGCTCCCTGGTTACTGTGGTGTTTGGGTGCCCAGTACTGTGTGTTCAGGGCACTGGTACCAGTGCCTGGCTCCTCAGGGCTCCCTGGGGAACAGAACTGTTGATGTGCTGTGCCCAGGGACCATTCGTGTGCTGCTGTCAGATCTTTCACAGCTCCATAACATTTCTTCTTTGCATTTGAGTACTAGAGAGCCCAAACTGTGAATGCTCTTATTAAATTAGACAGCAAGACATGCATGCTCTTAAAACTCTTATTTTGGTAATGAAAATATCGGGGGGAATACATTAAGGTTTTAAATGTTCATACTTTCCCCTGATCTGCTTAAGCAGGAGTGTATAAAAACGTGTGATGGAGTGTGGCAATCATTGCTTGTTTAATTTGCCTCCTTTTCTGAGTAACAGTTTCTGCTGGGGACAATCTTGTTTGTAATGATTATTTAAAGATAGAAACCCCATCATTTTATGAAATTCATTTCCACCAGGTCATAAAGAAAGCAAATGACACCTTAAATGGAATCAGCAGTTCATCTGTTTGCACTGAAGTTATCCAGTCTGCTCAAGGCATGGAATATTTACTGGGTATGTTTTCTTTTTCCACATGTTTTACACTGAAAGTTCTCTGAAAAACAGGAGTATAGAATCACCTTTCCCCAAATGGCATTATTCTTTTAGCTTAATCTTTGCCTGCACCTAAGTAATGAAGAACTCTGCTGCCAAATAAATGTAACTCCAGCTTTGAACTAAACCAACCTCTCCTGTGCCACGTCTGGTTTTGCCATTTCTGAGTTCAGGGCTGAGGATCCAGTGAATTCTCTGCAATCCTCCCCTGTTTTACATCCACAGGGGTTGTTGAAGTCTACAGAGTAACAAAGAGGGTGGAGCTGGGCATCAAAGCCACTGCTGTTTGCAGTGAGAAGCTGCAGCAGCTGCTGAAGGATATTGATAAAGTGTGGAACAACCTGATCAGCTTTATGTCCCTGGCTGCTCTCACGGTAAGACCCAAATAAGCTGCCTGGTTACTAAAACAAATGTCATAATTACATTTAAAGAGACTTTGCAGGGTGTGCTGACTTGACAGTTTGTGTTTCTTCTCTTGGGAAATGGAAAGGAACATATTTGTGAAAGCCAGTTTAAAACCCTCTGAGAAAACTGTTCCTTATGCACAAACACGGTGTTGTGTTACTCAGGACCTTTATGATTTAGGTGATATCCTGGATGTCTGTGGACAATGCAAATGTAATAAAATCCAAATAAGCCATTTGACAAAGCCAGAATGACATGGACATGGCTTGTTTTTTAATATCCCTGCACTTAGTTTTAATGCTCCCAATTCCAAAACACTCAGTGGAGCAATACAGGAACAACTAAACTGTTTTCCCTTCCCTCTGCATTTGGAAGTGCCCGAGTTTGTTTTGGTTCCTGCCACAGACTAAACAGCTTTTCCTGCTCTGGACTGCCAGGAAAAGCTCCCAGCCAGCCTGGTAGGAGCTGGAGAGCTTTGGCCATAGCAGGGTGAGGGGGACAGGCAGGGATGGTCTGAGGGGTGGCCCGTGAGAGCAGGAGCATCCCATGGGAAGGGTCTGCAGAGGAGCTGGGATGAAGAGGGGCACACAGAGGGGCAGAGCAGACACAAAGAGAAGGCAGGAAAATCACCCTGCCATTAAACACCTTGTGGGGTTTGTGTGTTTGTGTTGCAGGAGGCACAATGTGCAAAATGACTGCCCTTAACCATAGAAAAATTTGTATTTTTAGGGAATCATCCATCTGTGTGTGCTTTATGTTGCCTGACACAGTGGATCCCTTTGACTCAGTGCATATCCAAGGAGCCTTCAGCTCTCAAGGATCAGCACATCCCACCAAGCATCACTGAGCAGATCATTACCATGGGGAGGTTTCCACTGAGCATTTTAATTTGTGGCTTCCTCCTTGCTCTGCAGCTGTGCCCACAAAAGGTTCTTCCTTCCCAATAAACACTCGTTTAATAAGTGAGGCCTGGAATTCTTGGTTTCTGCTTGAAATGCCCATCTCCAGCTCACTGTCATTCCCTGCAAGGCAGGTGTTAAAAATAGTCAGTCCCTTTTTACACACCTTTTGCACATTTTAAACCTCCCCAGGTATTTTGGTGGTGTCCTGTGATGCACAGAGCCTGACATCCTAGGAAATTTATATTCTCAGTATTTTACTTCTTGGCAGAGGAAGTTGATAGACCTGGATTCACCTGTTTGAACTCTGGCATTGTTGATAGGAACAGTCCCAAGAGCTATCAGGGTCTTCTCCTAATTTAAACAGGTGGATTAAAATACAGTTCCTAAAGTGCTTTTCTTTAGAAGATTACAGGGATTACGTGAAATTCCCAAGCTTGGCCCCTTGTTCTCTGAGCCACAGCAGCTCCTGGCTCGTAGCTCCAGCTACATTTTAAGCACATTAGGAGCTGCAAACAGTGACTTCTTACATGCACACACAGTCCAGCTGAACTTACCAAAAACCAGGGACTCATGACTCCTATAATTCTCCAAATCACCCCTTTTTTGGTTCCTTTCCCCACGGGATTCACTGGAAGGGGTGCAGCCCACACCTCTGGTGTTCCAGTCACGGATCCTAAATGATACAGAAGTGCCAATTAACTGCAGAGAAGGATTCCAGCTCCCGGGCATGTGCTTGGAAAGGTTAATTTTATCTTTTACAGCATTTTGTTACAAGGTAATTTTATGCACAGCCTTGTGGTTTTTACCAGCAAATTGCAGGATGACCTTCTCATTTGCTTCACTCATGCATTTGGTAAACAAATATTAGAGTGCCTTTATTAATTGGATTGATCTACTTAGAGATTAAAGGGTGGGGGTTTTTTTTTCAGGATTCCAATTATTCTCCAGCCATTCAGCAGGGCAGCGTGAGCAGCATACCCAGAGTGTGGATTAAGGCACACATGGCCTGGGATCACACCATTTTTTTAAGCTTCTTGCATTTCTAGCCATTGCTTTTATTTGCACTGCTGTTTTCATGCAAAATCTGAACAGTTTTATATCATTTATCTTGTGGTTAATATGTGAGGTTAAGTACTGGAAAAGTGACCACATTAATTTATTATTTACAGGCTTATTCTCCCCCCCTTTGCCTGTCTTTAGCCTGTGTATGGCTGGTGGCCTGAATTCTTTGCTTTGGTTAACCTTAATACCCCATTTTGTACTGCTCTGCCATATTGTAGGTTCAAAAAAAAAACCCCAAAAAGAGAACAGCAACTGCCTTTTTTTGCTGAGGCAATGTCAGGGAGTCCAGGACAATGAACCCTGCTGCAGCCACCTCCCCAGGGCTGGCTGGGAGAGCTCCCTCCCCACAGCTGCACAAACACCTGCAGATCCTCTGTTTGCCTTGCCCCAGTTCCCAGTGCTCCCTCCCTTTTGGATGTGGGAATGTGCAGCTCAAAATTCCTTCCTTTGTAGTTGAGGCCTTTTTGAAGACTTGGAGTGTTACAATCAGTGCTGATGGAGATGGCAAATCCATCCTGAGAGCTTTGGTGGCTGTCACCCCTGCCATGCCCCTGTGGCACACTGGCTCTTGGTGCTCAGTAGTTTTTATCAGGATGTCTGAAACTTCCTCAGGCACTGAAAATTCCTGAATGTTACTGTCTCCTTCCTTTAGCCAGATGAAAACTCCCTGGATTTCTCTTCTTGTATGCTACGCCCAGGGATTAAAAATGCCCAGGACCTTGCCTGTGGAGTGTGTCTCCTAAATGTGGATTCCAGAAGCAAAGTAAGTGTGGTGCTTAAACTCCCTTTGCATTTACAGTTTGGACTTGCATTTATAGAATCCCAGGCTGGTTTGGGTTGGAAGGGACCTTAAAGCTCATCCAGTGCCACCCCCTGCCATGGGCAGGGACACCTCCCACTGTCCCAGGGTGTCCAACCTGGCTTTGGACACTTCCAGGGGTGGGTGTATTGGAAAAAAATGTTCATGGTTATAATTTGTAAACTCTGACCTGTAGATGGGTCTCAATAAAATCCAGTGTTTCTTGGGCTTTGGTGTGACACAGCTGTGGAGAAAGGGTTGAGTTTAATTGTTCATAATGGGGGAGAAACTGGGATACTGAGATTTAAAAAGCATACGTGTTTTTTTAACAAATAAAAATCTTTGAATGACTTTTCTCCACGAAATGGCTCACCAGAGGGGACTGTAGCCATTAGCAGAGCTGGGAAGGACTCCCAGGACATCTGCAGAGTTGTGCCAACCACTTAAAAATAGAGGCACTTTTCCTGACTTCTTGGTTTCAACGTTATTTCAGAAAGAAGAGAAACCTGTGGAAGAACTTCCCAAAAAAGTATGAACCTTTGAAAAACATTCTCTCTAGACTCATTCTTCTTGAGTGTGGAAGGCTGAGCTGCTAATGGGCCCTCAGCTGTCATTCTCAATTGTACCAATCATTAATCCTCCTCCCCAGTCATGTTTTGTGGCCCTTAACTCTCGATCTGATCAAACTAACATGCTCCAGAGCCTGCCCTGTCTGTCTGCATGCCCGTGCCTTGTGCCCAGCTCTCTGGTTTTGTGCTCCTTCTGTTGTGTGGTAGAAAATCCCCCCGAGTTCCTCAATCCTCAATGTGTGTCTGTGGCAGGAGAAGGGGGGGGATTTCAGGGCCTTTGTGCTAGAAATATTGACTTTTGGCTTTGTGTAGCAAGCAGTGGCATTTTTAGAAATCTCTGCAGGAAATCCAGGGTGTGGAGAGCAGGGCTGGGATATTTTTTTAAATAGGGAGCTGTGAGGCATTGGAAAGTATCTCCTAGCAACAAACAGCGAGGTGGTTTCAGCCTGTTCATGGCTTCACACGCTCTCAGAGGCTCCTATTGTAAAGCAGCTTCAATTAACAGGAGGAAGTAGATCAAATTCAACCTGAAATAACACTGAGAGCAAGAATTGCACCTGCCTAACCCGCAGCCAGGCTGGAGCCAGGGAAATAAATGCAGGAGTTGTCTGCTGGCAAGCAGGACAAGCTTTCCCCTCGGTAGGGAGATGGAACAGAACCAGAAGGTGCAGGAAACAAGGTGAGTTACTTGCCAGGAGTCAGCTCAGGGCTCCCTTCCTGCAGGTGTAGCTTGGCTCAGGTGTGATGGCTTGAAGGTTTTGTCCACCTGCAACTGAAATCAAATAGAGCTGATGGGGTGGAGTGCTCAGGGGAGGGTCCTGTGCTGTTTCCCCCTCCAGGTTTAGACCCTGCAGGGGATCAGGCTGTCACACTTGTTTCTATTCTCCTTGCAGGCCTTTAATTCTGAGACAGATAGCTTCAAGCTGGCATATGGAGGGCACCAGTACCACGCCAGCTGTGCAAACTTCTGGATCAACTGCGTGGAGCCCAAACCTCCAGGTCTCATCCTGCCAGACCTGCTCTGAGAGCAGCTGCACTGCAGGTGGAGCTTTGGGTCTGATCGTGCAGGACTTGGGGTGACTGCTCTGGTGGAGAGGCTGGAGTTGGGGTCAGGGCTTGAAATGTTTGGGGTTGATTTTTAGACCAAAAATCAACGGATTAAAGCCACCATTACAGACAGTGAGGAATTCACTTGTAATGGCCAAGGTTTCAGAAATAACCAGAGAATATGTAGTATAGCAAAAAAAAAAAAGTGGCATTTCAGTCTTTCTGAAGATGAAAATGTTTTCCTGTGTAAAAGCAGGCTGGTAACCATGTGCATAAACCTGGGAGAGGCCAGCATGGAGCTTCCCAGAGAACCTGGAACACTGGGCTGATTTGCACAGAAACGACCACTTAAATACTTGAAGTCTATATTTGCAAGCAAATCTTTTCTTTAACATTTTTGGGACGTGGACCTTGATGTTCTTTAAGTATTTGCTGCTGTGATACCACAGCACATGAGTCACAGCAGCATCCGAGGCAGAATGAATTATTGACTCAGAAGGAGAAGCTGCTGGCTGTTTGTACTTCCACTGCTCTGAGTTGGAAGTTGTGCTGGATGCAGAACTGGGTAGTGCTGGGAGGTGAGGACTGGAAAACTGTTGTAATTTTCCCTGTGCTATCTGGATTGTGTAGTGCAGGCAGCTGGAGTTTAAAACTCATGGTCTCTGTTGTAAATACAGATAAACTTCCCAGGATTTGTCCTGAGCTCCAGGTAAGGTTTTGTCTCTCCTGACCTTTTGGGAGCTGTGTGGCTGCAGCAGTGCTGCAAGCTGGACTCTGCTGATGCAGCACATCTGCTGTGTGTAGATACTTTACCTTTTTTGGCTGTGGAGATGCTGTTCCTGATGGGATGGGATGGCTGTGTGTGACTCCTGCAGTCTGGTGCTACCTGTAGGAACGTGTTCCTGTGACTCAGAGCTGGCAGCACAAGGTGGCCCCTGGCTCCTGCAGCAGGGAGTGGGATTTAACACCCAAAGGGATTTAACCCTGGAATGTGGTGGTCTCAGCAAGCTGGTGTTCAAAGCAGGCATCATGTCCCTGCTGGTTGGTGACTCTTGTAGGTGCCTCTTTGTCTCACTAAACGTTACCTGTACATCCAAAGTACCTGTTTCCTCCTTCAGATCCAGTATCCAGAGGAAAGTGCAGTCAGTGGAGTGCTGGTTACAGGATTTTAAACCTGTGGGACCTTCCTGGTGTCACAAGAACATCCCACAACCCTGTCCAGGTCTGCAGGGAATGAAGTGGGGTGTAAATCCGTGGGGGGTACAACTTTCTCTATTCTTTGGCTTAGTCTCTCAGATCTGTCCCTTTCCTCCAGGGATCTCAGCAGCTTCTCCAAGTTAATCCTGCCCCCATTACAAGTACCTGACACTGACCTGTGGTGATTTGCTGAAACAGAAATTACAATGAGGAAAACGATGCTTTGTATTTAAAAAACAAACAGGCTTAGTTATACGAAACTATTAATTAGCCCAAATGAAAGAATCTTGGCTCAGAGGTGTCTGGCTCCTTCCTTACACCAATTACAATAAATCTCCTTGCTGCCTCAAATTAGCTCATTCATGAAATAAAGCCCCGTGTGCCTCCAGCTCTGGCTGATCCAGAGGCAGATTTCCCGTGCTGTGCTTCCCACATCCTGCTCAGGAATTACCAAAAAAACCAGGGAAGCCACTCCTTGCTTCTCTACCCTTTCATTTATTAGGTGGGAAGGAGCTCCAGCACCACAGCTTGTGCCCACAGCCCTTGTTTCCCAGCACAGTCAGGGGCTGCTGTGCCCCTCACCAGGGTTCCCACTGGAGTTTGGGGACAGGGAGCCACTGGCAGCTGTTCTCCAGTGGCTGGGAGAGGCTGGTGCTGAGGGAATGCTGCATTGCAAAAAGGGAGTTTACTGTCAGCCTGGGTTTCCACCATAGCTCCCCAATACTTTGCTAGAGAGGAATTTTTTTCCCTTATTAAAAGAAAATGCCACAAATAAGAGGCCACGGTGTGGAATTTAAAGCACCAGCTGTGCTGTCACAGCAGCATCTTGCAGTGCTGCCTCTCCTGTACCTGTGGGCAGGTCAGCCCCCTCTCTGAGCTGCAGCCACCGTGTCTTTTGGCCCATAAAAGCAAGCAATGGGCATTTACAATTCCAATTGCAGCAGAGCTCACTGAAGGGTGACACTGCTGCTGCCACAGAAGGGAGAGCAGCAGGCACCATCCCTGTCTTTGTGGGGAGCAGGAAGCTGCTCCAGCAGCTTCAGCCATGGGAACAGAGGGAGCGTTTGCCTGGAGATCCCCTCGATAAAGGCATTGCACAAGGAGGAGACAGATCCCAGCCGTTCCAATGACTCACTGGAGCTTTCAGCATCCACTCGGATGTTGTTGCCAGCCAAAGCCCAGTGTCCTTCCAAGCTGTATCCAAGGTGACAGGATTGTCACAGCCCACCTTCCCCTGCTGCCTCTGCTGCCTTCCCTTTGCTTGTGCCCAATTTCAGACCTGTAACTCCTTTTCCCTGCATGGATTCTCTCACTGAGAAAGAGAAAGGAGATTTTCTTTGTTTTTCTAATCTATGTGTAGATAGATAGAAGGGGCTGCCTTGGCATGACCTGTAGAAAGTGGGGTTTCTGTCTCTTTGTGTACATTTGGAACTGTAAGGATTTATTTGCTCGGTTATTTAATGTATTTATGGCTTAACCCCGTGGTGTTCCTGGTGCTTCCCTGGTGGCTTTTCCCTGGTGCTGGGGGCTGCTCCAGCCTCTTCCCTGCCCCTCCCTCCCCGTGCTTGGCTGTGAGTCCCTGCAGCCCCTCGGGGCTCACCTGTGCCCTGGGAATCGTCACCTCCTGCACTCACCGTTCACCACAAGGACTTTTCCTCCCTGGCAGCAGCTTCTCCTCACTGAGTTTGGTCGGAGCAGCTCCTTCCCTGAAATCCCTGCAGGGTGTGGGAGTGAGGCTGGAGTTCAGCCCCAGGCTGAGCAGGAGCTCCTGGAATGCTCCGAGTCCCGTCAGCTACACTGGGAATCATCAACTTGAAACAAAACCTGCCTTGCCAATAAAAGCTGCTATTGTACAAACTGCTGCTTTGGATTTACTTTTAATTCTGGACCTGTATTTAACTCCAGTTCTCAGTGTTAAAATAGGAGTGTCATTATTTTGTGAAGAAGAGCGGTCAGAAAACTTCCCTTTCTATTGTGATTCTTCTGCCCTCTGGGCAAATGTTATTTTTCTTCCAGAAGTGGTTTTGTGATTATTAGTTGGAGCTGTTTTGGTTTGTGCTGTGCTGGAGTTGCTGCTGATATTTTAAATCCGATGAGAATAAGTGTTATTAATTGACTTTAGTACCTTGTTTACTCCCTTAATTCCTGCAATGATTTATAAATCCTGTGTTGAGATTCAAAGCTGGTGTTCAATAAAATGCTCGTTTCATATCTGACCAGCCTGGGAAGCTGAAATATTTATATCATAATGTAAGTGAAACCTGCTTTGTGGCTGGGATGGGGAAGGTATCTCACCAAATATTGAAAGATATAAAATATTTTTCAGACAATTAAAATACCATTTTGAAAAGCCTATGGGGAGCAGAAGGGGTGTTCCCCTCAAAACCAGTGGGTGTGCTCCCAGCAATCCAGGCTAAACCAGGGCTCTCTCTTCCTTGGTTTCTAGATTTGAGAATGGAGAAAAAACTGGATTTTGAGGGGGAAAACACTCGTGTGAAATCTTTTGCTGTAGTGAACACAAGAGGAGGTTTTGCAATGAAATACCCACAAGCACTAACACTGTAATGCAACCTTGAATGAGGATTTCAGGCGAATTCTTTGTTTCTTCATATGCTTTATTAGGCAATTTCACTTTTTATAGGTCTAACTTTCCCTTGTGATTAAAGTCATCCTTTGGTGCTGCCTTGGCTGAACATCAGCATCTCCCCCTCCCCTCAGTGTGTGTGTATAAAGTCTGTAGAATAATTCAAAGTGGAGAATTTTTTAGCTTCCATTTTTAATACCAAAAATGCTGTTACATCCTACTTTGCCCATTTTTAGGTAATTTTGTGAGCAGATTTCAGTTTTTAGCATTTTTTCCCCTTTAAAATGTCATGTGTTGGAACGTCTCCAGACCAGTGATTAATCTTGATTTTCACTCTCTAGTTCCTCCCTTACCATTTCCCTGGCTGAAGTTTAACTCCTGATAAATTAAGGAGATGAGTCTCCTGTGTCTGCCTGTCCCTGCAACTGGGAAGGAGCCTTGGAACCTGAGCTGGGAGCAGCTGATGGCAAAACTCACCTTGATATCAGTGGGGCAAAACTCATCTGGAAAAGCAGGAGAAAACACCCTTCAGAGTTGTGTAAAGGCACTGCTGTTGGAGCTGCATTAGCACCTTTTGGAACAGGAAACCAACACGTGTTCTGGTTTAATCTTTATTGATTTTTTTTGGTTGTTTTTTTACAAGTATAGAATCTCATTTAAATCAGACAGCGATCGCAGCAATCTGCCTGCTCCTCCTCCTCCAGAGGAAGCTCGGGGCCTCCTCAGGAGCGGGGCTCTCCCGGGCTCCAGTCCCTGCCCCTGGAGCCACGGGAAGGCTTCTCCCAGGGAAGGGCTGGGGCTGGAGTCGCTCCTGGCACCCTCGGAGCGAGGCCAGGCCTCTGTCACCCACCCTGGGCACAGAGAGGAGCGGTCCTGGAATGCAGCATAACCGTGAGGACGGGATGGAGGGAGGCAGGAATGGGCTAAGGCAGGTCCTGAGCGGAGCCGGAGCTGAGGAAGCGGGCGGGTTCCCCCGCTGCCGAGGGGCTGGGCTGGCTGCAGGAACGCTGGCACACACAGAGCCCGGCCCCGGGCAGGGGCCACGCACATTCCTGAGCGTCTCTTTGGCTGCCCAGAGGCTTCAACCCTCTCGCTTCTGCCTTGAGCCACATCTGGACAAGATCTGGCAACTTTCCACCCACAAAACGCACCAGCATTTTCCAGTAGTTGAAGTGTATTCCAGGACTATTGCCCTGGCATGGAATGAGTGAAAAAGCATCTTGTATTTATTTGATTTGAATTACTCAAATTTTATTTGTGGCCGACACGGACTGATTCACTTTTTTTTTGTTGGTTTTTTTTTTTCTTTTTCCTTTTTTTATTTCCTAACTTTGAATACGATTAAGAGCTGACTAAAGATCTCAAACACTATATACTGAGAGTCACTACGGATGTTAAAGAAAACACCAGCACTAGCACCACAGCCCCTCTATTCCTGCCTCCCTGGTGCTTGGAAAACCTGCTGCTGTGGAGCAGGGCCTTGCTAATGCTGCTCCTGAGCCACTACAGGGGTTTTTTTTTTTTGCAAGGAAGCAAACAAGCTATAACAAAATATCCAGGCTACTACGGCGGCAGGAAGCGCACTTGGGTCATCAACTCTGCCCAATCTCAGGCCCTTCCTCAGAGGATCCTAATAAACTGACTAAAAATGGAAAATAAGATGGAGGCTTTACAGAAGGAATAAACTTATAATGAGACCTGGTTTTGCTAAATCAGAGATGCAGATGGGAAATCCCCATAGAGAAAAATGCTTTGAAGGGAATAGTTGGCCTTGCAGGTTAGTGAGGTGAGAACTGAGGTTCTGCTGTATGGTAAAGAACCAAAGTTGGCTGTCGAAGGAGAAGGGAACGTCTCCAGTCTGGTGGACTCGGAACAGCGCGTCCCTTCTGTTGTGCTTCCCATCTGCAGTCCCATTAAATCCCCCAGTAAGGCATCAGGGGTCTCCTCTCTCTCTCGTAAACGTCTGGGATGATGCCATAGGGTGTCTGTACCATTTTAACCGTGGTCTTCCCAAAGAGCTTCCTCTCGTAGTCTATCAGCTGCCTCCAGAAGCCCACGTTGGGCCGGATCACGGGGCGCCGCGACTTGACCCAGTTGTAGGCCTCGAACAGGGAGACCTTGTGGTACTTCATGAGGAAGGCGATGCAGAGCGTGGCCGACCTGCTGACGCCGGCAGCGCAGTGCACCAGGGTGGCCCCGTGCTTCCTGCCCACGCTGTGGATCTTGTCGGCCACGCTGTCGAAGTACAGGGAGATGGGGGCGTTGGGCATGTCGGCCAAAGGCACTTTGACGTACTCGAACTGGGGCCAGTTGAAGTTGGGGATCTCGATGGTGGCGTTGATGATGCAGGTGATGCCCCGGGACAGCAGCAGGTGCCGGTTGGAGGCGACGCTGCCCCGGCTCAGGTACAGCGAGGGGGTGATCTGGGCGATGCCCCCCAGGGCGCCTTCGGAGAGCATTCGTGGAGCCATCAGAGTTCTCGGCAGGGAGTTGTGGCTTCTGGAGGTCATGGAGGATCTTGGCACTCACGCTTCCATTATGGGAAGAGAGCCAACGGGATCTTCAGCCAAGGGAAGGGATTGTCTGGCCTGGTGGTGGCAGGACAGCGAGGGCTCCCACTGCTTAGTCACTGCAAAACACAAGTGAGGCCACATGAGCGGGGAGCTGGCCCTGACCTGTGGCTGTGTGAGGGAACAGGAAAGCCCAGCTCGCCCTGCTGTGGCCTGGCAAAGCCCTGTGGGGAATGTGGGGCTGCTTTCACAGTGCTCATTAACACTGTCCCCCAGGCACTGCCTGGACGGATAGTAACAACAACAAAAAAATCTTCCAGCCTAATTAGCTGCAATTACTCGCCAAGGGTTTACCTGTGGGCCTGGACAGCATCTCGCCCGGATCAGCACGGGGAAGATGAACTACACCTTTTCCATGCTCACACACAGCAGCTTCACAGCTGGCCAGAGTTCAAAGGGATGGTGAGGAACAGCAGATGCCTGCAATTTCCAGCACGTTGCCCTCTCCCCAGTGCCACCCTTCTCCTTTTTTAGGTGTAGGAAAGGCCCCGCCAAAGCACATAAACAGAGGAAAGTCGCTCATTAGGAAAGGCATTGAGTCACGTCCATCCCCATCAGTCATCGGCTCTCATGGAGGCAGGGGAAGTGTGGAAAGAGTGACCTGGTTATGTCAGAAGCTGAGAGTAAAACCCAAGAGCAGAGGCTGGGACAGGGGAGGCTCTTGTGCTGCTTTAACGCCTGACTAATGCTTGGGAGAGAGACACACACTGCAAAGGCCTGGGAAGGGTCCCTGCTCCAACTCCCCCTGCTCCCCTGGGGCACTTCCAAAGCCTGGGGAGAAGCTGCAGGCAAGGGGGTGAGTCCTGGAGCATTAATAATTTGCCAGTCTGTGTGTTCTGTGTTTGAAGAAGGGCCACGGGAAAGGCTCCAGTCTGTGCAGGCTGGAGGGTCCCTGCCTTGCCCAGGTACCTCTGAGCCCACCCTGGTGGCACTGGCAGAGCTGAGAAGACTTGGGGGATGCTCAGGGCGTTGGGGAGAGGGATCTGTCCCTTCAGCAATTCTTAATTATGTTAAGAGGGTCCTTAAAGGGCTGTGGCTTCCCCAGCCCTCAGCTCTCTGCCCTCATGCCATGCCCTGGGAAACACAGGCAGGTCCCAGCAGTGGCTGGGGGTGCTGCCAGTGGATTTTTGGCTCTGTGGTACAGAAACTTAATGAGCATAACATGGCCTCCTCAGTGGCTCTTCCCTGCTGGCAGCTACTTGAGCAGCTCCTGAAGCTGAGGACCCAAAGCTGCAAAAGTTCCTGCCCCAACAAGGTTTTTGCTGCAGCTGCAGCCCCACCGCAGCCACCCAGCTGGAGCAGCAAGGAAAGGCGTGTTTTTTTCCAAGGAATAAAGTTCCTTGAGCAGGGGAAATCCCTGCTGTCAAACAGCTCTTGCTGACAATGCAAAGGATTTGGGCACTTACGTTTGGTAACAAAGTCCTGCTGTAAATCCCAGAGCGGCACCCGGGTGCTCTGGGCTGCTGGGGATGGGATGGCTCAGAGAGTGTGTCCAACGCTGAGCTGGGGAGAGAAAAGAGCATGGGTTTTACTGGGGATCTGTGCTGGACTCTAATTAGGTTGTTGTCCAAGAACTGGGAGGGAAGACCATGGCTTCCCCACAGAGAGACTGAGGACTCAGGGTGGCACTTGCTGCTGACACCATAATGTCACCTGTTCCTGCCAACACAGCACTCAAAATCACAGTGACTGCAGAGGAATCTGTGGCTGCCACAGAAAGTCCTGGCTCAAAAAAAAGAAAAAATATATCATTTAAGTAATTAATTTGCTCTAATGTCTCCTTTTGCATCTGCCCAGGCCAGAAAGCTGAGGCAGCTCTGTGTCCTTCTGACGGTGCCCAAAGCCACCCACTGGGGACCCCCTGTTCCCTGTCCCTGTGAGTGGGAAGGGGCAGAGCTGATGCCAGAGCCACAGCACCCTGCTCCCGAAAAAAAAGCTGAGGAGGGGGCCAACATCCCCTCCTTTTCCCACAAGCCCCCAGAGTGGAGATGAATCACCTGGGAAACGCTGCTGGAGCCCGGCAGAGCAGGAGCAGTGCTCACCCCAAACCAGCTCTGAGCAAGGCAGACCCTCCAGCTGCTCCCAGGGGAGCTGGGATGCTCCTGAGGTGGTTTGGGAAGCTTTCCCAAAGCTGCTGCTTTCCATAAAGTGGTTCCTGTTTGCAGGCAGGAACTTATCCTGGGATTTGCATGTGACAGGCTGGGCTCGCTCTGCAAACTCCGGGGCTGCTGCGCCGGCAGCAAACACCTGCCCATCCCATCCCATCCCATCCCATCCCATCCCACCCCATCCCATCCCATCACATCCCATCCCAGGACACCTTCCCCTGCCCCAGGTGGCTCCAAGCCCCATCCAGCCTGGCCTGGGCCACCTCCAAGGATCCAGGGGCAGCCACAGCTGCTCCATCCAACCTGTTACACCCCACTCACATCGACATCCCCGGGGCTCGGCATGGCCGACACAGCTCCCACCCCTTCCAGAGCAGCTCTCAGCCAGCAGGACGGAATATTTTGGAGAGAATCTCATTATTCAAGCGAGAGATAAAGCTGCTGTTCCTGCAGACCACGTGCTTGGGGGCTGCTGCTGCCCGGCGATGGGGGACAGCCACGTCCCCTCCCGTGCTCCGTGTCCCCTCCCGTGCTCCGTGTCCCCTCCCGTGCTCCGTGTCCCCCGCAGCAGGAGCTGGCTGCGGTGCCACCGACTGCGACGTGCTGTCTCAGGCATGTGACAGAGCCACGCTGCTGCCCACACACAGCAGGCTGAGCAGCTGCTGGCGTGCGGGGAGCTGCCAATGGAAGGGGCCTCGTCTGCCTGGGCTGGCTCCTTCGGCTGAGCCCGGGAGCTCCCCCAGGCTCGCAGGTATGAGCCTTCATCTGCACCCCTGCATCCCTCCCCTGCCCGGCTCCAAGTCCCCTGTTTTGCTCCCGTGAAACTCCCTTTGCCTTTCCCAGCGCGCCCGCGTTATCCCAGCGCATCCCGCTGTAATCCAACACTGCTGCTCTCCGCGCAGCCATTCCCGTCATTGTGCTGGGGCAGAGAAAGAGAAAAGGAATGAAAAGCCTCTTCCCAGCCGTTGTTGAGAGCAGAAAAAAAGGAAGAAAATCGCTGAAGATGGAACAAAGCACACCCACAGAGCCCGGCGTGGCTGTGCCTGGGAAGGCCGGTGGCACAAGAGGCTCCTGGCAGGGCACAGGCAGAGGCACCAGCTGCCCCTTCAGCCCCTGCCACGATGCACCACCTCATGTGAAATAAAAACCCCATCTCTTCTCCCATTTCTCCTTGGTTGGGGTTTCTGAGTGCTGGCGTAGGCTGGGGGTCACACCAGCCCAAAGCCGGTGTCCCAGGGTGCTGGAGCCTGTCCTGATGAGGAGCTGGATTCAGATCTGTCCCCAAGGCAGCACTGGAAGCACCTTCCAAAGGAGCTGGAATGTCTCTGGGGCTTCCTGCACAGGGCTACCACTCCCAGAGGGTGCAGATGGTCCCTTGGGAGAAGACTGGCTGGCAGTGGGCTGACAGCAACCAGGTGTTCCTGCCATCACATCCTCCTTTTCCTGAGCTGACTCCAGTTAATGAATTAATTAATCTTGTAGCACCCCTGACCCACAGTAAATCCCTTTGCAGACTGTGCCTTGGTCTTGCCCATGCGCAGAGCCCAGCCAGTGCCCCGTGGGCACCTGGGGGGGGTGGCAGGGGGTCCCTGGGGACCCTGATGTGACAGAGGCAGGACCAGAGCAGCCTCCTCCCTCCCCAGCAGACTGGTGGGTTCTGCCATTTCCCTCCTCTGCATAATCAGGGGTGGGTGAAGCCAGTGGCTAATTACAGCCTGGAGAACACTCTGCTCTTCAAAGCCTCCAGGTCCTTTCCCAGCGCTCCTGGCCAGCACCATCCTCAGGTTTATGGCGAGGGGACACTTCTCCAGCAGCCATCCAGCCTGGATCTCATCCTGTACCCACTGGCTCTCTGCATCTCCATGGCTCAGGTGGGTCCTTCTGCTGTACCTGGAGGCTGAGTGGTTCACCTGTCTCAGGAGGAGGGGCAGGTGCTTATCCCAGGGTAGCTGCTCCCATGCAAGGCTGGCTGTCTCCCACTCGGGCTGGATTTCCTGGCCTCAGAGCAGCTCCTTTGCAGTTCAGAGGGTTTCCAAAGCAATGCAGCAGTCCCGATGCCGTGGTTGGTGTTTTGGTGGTGCAGCCCCTTGAAAAGGTTGCTGCCGGCAACGCTCGTGGCTCTGCTCTTCCAAATCTTGCAACAGCTGGAGTTTGTTTCTCTTGCTTTCACTCCTGGGAACGCAGTGCTGTTAAGAAAGGCTGAAATTCCCATGGGAAAGCATTGCTGGTTCCTGGACCTCCTGAGAAAGGCTTGAAAACACCTCTGGAAGCTCAAATGACAAACAGGGTGAGTTTGTGAGTTAAATACTGTGATCTCCACGACAGGAGGGAGAACTGGTCGGGCTCTAGACAATGAGTTGGCAAGTCTGAGCTTCTGCCTTCTTATTCTGGTGCTGCTGGGTGGTTTGCTCTGATTTTTTAATGGTGTTTTTAAAGTATTTTTTTAACACAGCTCCTCTGTCTTGAGAGCAGAGGCTGTGGCTTGTTCCTGAGGGACTTGAGTAAGACTTGAATTTCTGTCAGGTTGTGTGGCAGCAACACAACCATGAGGCTGGCACCTGGACAGGTGAGAGCTCCCCCAGGCCTCTCTCTCTCTCTGGACTGTGGGTTTAGTGCTCATGAAGCAGAGACACTGAAGCCCCTGATTTAATTCCCAGATCATCATCTGGGATTCGAAGCAGGTTTGTGGGCTGGGTGTGCAAAATGTCAGTACTGAGGCAAGGCTTCTCCCCCCTCCCAGGAGAGGAAAAGTTATTCATTTTGGAGATGACAAATGCTCTCTAATCCTGCAGTAAAGAGAAGAGTCAATATCGCAAGCGCTGAATGAACGAGCCTGCTCAGGGCTCTTCCCAGCCAGGCTGAACAGCAAATTGCTTCAGAAATGGTCCTGGAGAGTGGCATTTCAAATAAATTTCAGCAGAGAGCACAAACTGCAGCCATTCTCGGGTCAGGGTTTGCTTGTGCTGAGTCCAAGGGAGCCCGAAGTGGAGCTGGGAGGGGAGGGGACATGTGGGAGTCGCCAGCTTCTCGCTCCTCTCCCAGCCCTCCCACAGCCCTTTGCTCTGCTCTCCTGCCTTTGATTGTGCTCCTGAAGCCATTACAGGCTCCTCTCACCTGGGTCAGAGCCACCAGCACATCCTCACGAGGGACAGGTCGAGTGGTTCTGGTTTGGAATGGGGAAGAAGGAAGGGGAGCAGGCGGGGTGATCTGAGCTGAGCCAGAGGATGCTGCGACCAACGCCTGATTGATTCTGCTGGCAGGCTGTGCTGGCCTCTCCGAGCAGGATGGGAGCTGTCAGATGTTAAATCAAGATAATAATCTGTCTGCCCGGAGCTCTGAGCAGGCCTGGCTGCTTGTGCAGCTCCCGGCACAGCCGCGTCCCCACGCTTGCCAGAACACACCAGTAACTTCCCAGAGGATCCACAAAAAGGGGAATCGTGCCCAAAACGCACAACGAGACACCCTCCAAACACTCCCGGGCTCTCCTGGGAAGCGCAACGACCCCAGACCATGCAGTTTAGTCCCCAAGCACAGAGTCCTGCCTCCTCCGGTGCCTGGAGTCCAGGCTGCTCCCAGAGCCCAGGCAGCTCCCGGGGCTGCAGGGCTGGCGATCCTGCGGGAGCCTTTCCCAGCCTGCTGCCTCCAGAGGGGTGACAGCTGACGCTCCTGTGTCACAGCCCGTGTCCCGGGGTGAGGCCAGGGCTTGGCAAAGCTCACCCGCTGCCTCCTGGCCCTGCTGAGGATGAGCCCCCCTCGCTGCACAGCCGGGCTCTGCTCCCACATGGCAGCACCGAGCCTCAGGCTGGCACCAGGCTTGGGGGTGGTGACTCTAACCCAGCCCAGGGTGCCCAGCTGAGCAATGTCTGAGTGCCCTGCCAGCCCCTCCTCGCTCTGCCAGCCAAGGGCTCAGTCCCTGATTTGCCATTCCCCCAGCAGGAAAAACGGGCGGTGAGGTTTTTGGAAGGAAACATCCGAGGATGCCACTTGGCTCCATGGGCAGGGTGGCAGCTCGGCTGCCTCTCGGTTCCCACTGCCACCAACTCCTGTGACACCAGAGCTGAACCACGGGCAGGCTGTGATCCCTGTCCCTCAGTGATCCCTGTCACCCTGCCAGCCAAACCTCTGGCCACGGGGAGAGCCCCCGGCCGCAGCAGGCACAACCTGGAGCACACTGGTATTTATAAATCCTTGCTCTGCTCTGAGGACAAGCCTCCCTCGGCAAGCAGCGAGAGGATTTGATGCAAGAAAAACAAACCATCTTTCTTTCAAACGCCACGTCTGTGCTTTCAGAGCCACAGGCTCTGCTCAGCACACTCTGTGTGCTGCTCACTGGGAGAGAACAGCGGGGGCATGGGGCTCCCCCAGCACGGAGTGTGGCCATCTGCATCCTGCTTAAAAACTCACGGGAGGTGCATGAAATGCTTTAAAAACCGGAATTAAGCCCTGAGGAGGCACAAACGGGATCCGACAGTTGCGTGCAGCATCAGTTCCCTCCTCGGCCGAGCACCCAGGGCTGTTTTCCAGCCCCGAGTGGAGATACTGCCTCTTCTGGAGCACTACAGACTATTCCAGCGCCAGCTGATGGCATCTGGATTGCAGGTGGAGTTTAGGAAAGCTCCTCTGCTCCATGCCCTGCTGCCTGTGTCCAAGTGTGACCCCGGGGGACGTGGATGGAGAGCAGGGAGGGCACACTGAGGGAGCAGACCCACGCCTGGCTCCGGCTCCCGGGGTGCTGCAAGATGGAGCCTTGTTTTTTCCGGAGCCGTGCCCTGCGCAGTCACAGCTGACAGGAGGGACACAATCTCTTCCCTGTTAGCCGAACAAAACACAGGGACCTGGTGTGTTTGCTCGTGTGTGACCCCGCCGGGCCCAGGGCTGTGCCTGCTGCTCGGGGCGCTCTGCCCCAGCCCACCCCAGAGCCCGTAAAAATTGAAGGCAGCTGCAAATTCACTGCAACGTGTCCTGGAAACGGCCCGGTGGCTCCGTGCTGGCCTCAACCGGGCCTTTCCCAGGGGCAGTGCCAACTGCTGCACGATCTCAGGCATCTCAGGGGGTCTCAAAGCCTGGCAACCCTGATGAACCTGACGGTGACACATTCCCCTCCGGAGGAGTTCCCGGCGGGCAGGGGCTGCCCACGCTTTCCCCACGCTCCCCAAGGCCGGGCAGGGGCTGGCTGGAGCGGCGGGATGTGCCCGCAGCAGCTGTGAGGAATGAGGTCACCTCTGAGCACATCCCTGGGGTTGTGTAGGGTAACAGGAAGAGAGGCCAATTTTAATCAATTAGGGGGAAATGGAGTTTACCCGTGGAGCTTCCCCCCTGAGCAGCGCGGGGCCAGCGCCCCTCGGCTCCCTCTGGCTGCTCCAGGCTGGGGGGAATTCCCTTTTTCAGGGATGCTGTGCAAATTCACATTTCCTCTGTAAAGGACTCCTGCCCCCGAAGGGAGGGACCCACAGACCCCCACACTGCGGGGTGGGATGGTGAAAATAAATGAGAATTAATTCTCACTAACCTGGAACCCCTGACCCACCTGGCCATGGGGTGGCTGTGGCAGCACCTGTTGATCCTTCCTGCTGGGAAGGCCAGAGCTGGCTGGTTATTATAATTTTATACTATTTTTAAAGCAGAGGAGTAGCTGTGTGAGCCGAGCCCACGCACTGCCTGCACTACAGGTGCCCCGGCAAGGGTGGGCAGTGCCTTTGCCTCCCAGTTCCTGGCTTTATTCCCAAGCATCCAGGCAGCTGGGGCTCCTGTTCAGAGATCCCCCAGCTATTTCCAAACGCCAGAGCCCTCTCTGCTAGATGTTTTCCTTTGTGTTATGGCTGCTCAGAGTGTCCCTTTTGAAGGGATAAATGGGTGTGTGTGTGTGCTGAGGTTGTGTACCTGGGAGGAGGGGTTGGGAGAAGCTCCCGTGCCTGGTTTGAGGTGTTACCCCACCTTCCAGGGAAAACCACCTTGGAAGAAAGGTCCTGCAGTGGTGGCAGGAAGACTGGAAGGCTTCTCTGGTGAACAGCCTTGTACAGATGGCTCTGGTAGGGTCCGTGTGTGGTGCTCCCAGGCCCCACTGCCCTGCCCAGGTGCCTTTTCCCCGCTCCTCGTTCCTATCCTCTTCCTGCATGCCCGTGGTTCCCTGGGACAAAGCTGGTTCTGGCTCCCAGAGCAGAGATCTGAGACTTTTTTGTGGCAGCTCTGCATCCCTTTCTGGCTCAGGCAGAAGATTTCCCCCCACACCCTGTACGTTTCCAGCACTAGAGCAGCACAAGCTCCCTGGCTTTCCAGCTCCAAGATTCCAGCTGGGATCAGGTATTGAATTAAGCCATGCAAATTTCCATCTTGCCCTGACCAACGAGGAAGCAGTGCCAGAGCCCAGAGCAGACCCCGCAGCACAGCGAGTGCTCGGATGAAATCCCTGGGATTCCACCTTTGTTCCTGGTGGAAATCAGGATGTTTGTGTCCCTGTCCAGGACCCAGGCGAGCCCTCGGGGGCAGGAAGGACAGGCAGAGCTGCACGTTCACACCTTCCAGGCATAAATCGATTAAAACCTGCTGCATTACTGCTCCCCTGACGTTCACCAGGGTCACGTCAGCCAAGTCGTGGCAGCAGATCTTTGCCAGAGGGGAACAGCACGTGTCCCCCAAATTAGGGATCCTTCCTTCTCATTCCTTGGGCACCAGAGTGCCACAGAGCCCGGCCCAACCACTGGGAACACAGCAAACACCAAGATTTACAGCCAGGCCTGGGGGAGGAATCAACTCCCTGCCAGAGCAGGGGCAGCTGATCCGGTGTATCATAAGGGAAAACAGTGTTTTGTCAGTGCTAATCCCCCACCATTCCTGAGGCAGGGGCATTAGGGATAAACTGAACTTGCAACATGATATTAGGGCATCTGCCAGCACTCAAACCTCCAGAATAAAAGGCTCATTTGCTGCCCAGTCGAACAGGTTATAACCCTGCCTCATCTCCCTACAGCCAAACGCCACTCATTGATTACTGGCGTTGCTCAAAGCAGCTGCTCCGGAGCTGAGTCAAGGGCCGGTCTGGATGTGAGGCCAGGCAGCTGCAGGCACACGCCGGGGTTCGGTGGCACTGGGGTGCCCTGGGAGCCGGGGGTGTGGGGGGCAGGAGCCGGGGATGGGAGCGAGGGCAGGAGCCGGGGATGGGAGCCCATAAGAGGAGAGCAAGGGCAGGATCCAGGGATGGGTGCTGAGCTAGGAGTGGGTGCCGGATTCAGGGACGGGAGCCCTGTTACGGCACAGCCCGTAGTGGGGCTGGTTCCACGTCGAGGAACCCCCGGAGCTCTGCCCGTGGCTGCTCCGGGGCAGCTCCGATGTTCCCCCCGCTGTCCCTCCGGGCTCAGCCGGGCTTTGAGCAGCGGCCACCGCGTTCTTGCCGCGTTCCGCTCCTTGGAACACCCCCGGTAGAGCCGCCGCTGCCCCGTCCCGCCGCAGCGGGGCCGCATCCGCCGGGCGCGGAGCCGCCGTCCCACGGCACAGCCCCCGCATCCCGAGCCCGAGGGCGATCGCAACCTCCCCGCGGCCCGGCCCGGCCCGTCCCGTCCGCGGGCACACCCGGAGCCCCTCAGGAAGGCACCGTACGCGATCGGAGCGGGCTAGGTACAGCGAACACAGCGGGGGCCCCCAGCCCGAGCACAGCCCCGGTTCCCCCTCCCAGCCCGGCCCGTCCCTACCATGGCTCCCAGGCGGCGGCTCCACGCTCCCTCGCGGCCGTGGCGGCGGCGGGCCGGGACTTTTATCGTGCTCGGCCGGCTCCGTCTCGGCGGTGCCACCTGACCGCGGCTGCCGGGGCCGCCCCCNGGGGCTCCCAGTGGGGGCATGGCGGGGTCGCTGTGGGGATAGGGCCGTGTGTGGGGACATGCAGGAGTCCCCGTGGGGATGGGGGTAACTGAGCGTCCCTGTGGAGAAAACACGGGGAAAACACGGGATCTCTGCGGGGAAGGGGTGTCCTGTGGGGCACATCAGGGTCTCGGTGGGGATGTGGCTCTCTGTGAGGACAGGTGGGGGTCCCTGTGGGGTTGGAAACAAGTGGGGGTTTTGGTGGGGACATGATGGCTGGTGTCCCTGTGGGGATGGAGACAATGGGATCCCTGTGGGGACACGGCAGGTGCCCTGTGGGGACGGGATGTGTCGAAGTCAGTGGGCAGGGAGAGGTGGTCGCTGTGGGCACGGGGAGCTGGCAGGGTCCCACTGAGGACAGGGCAGTGTGTGGGGATGTGGCAGGGCCCACGACATCCCTTGTTAGGGATGGGACATGCTGTGTCCCCGTGGAGACCCTGCCAGCATGTGAGGGGACAAGATGGGGGGTCCCTTTGGGGGTTTGGGACATGCCAGAGTCCCTCGGCTCGGTGGCTGCTCCCTGGGGAGGGGGCCAGCCCTGAGAGAGAGAGAGAGGAACCTGATTTTTGTGACTCAGGACATCCCAAGCCACATCCTCCCCACGCTGGGAGCACGGTGAGGGAATTTCAGGTGGTCCTGAGGCTCCCAGGGCTTCTTGTGGCACCGTGCTGGGGGCCAGGCTGGACCCTCACCCAGGGCAGGGTGAACTCAGGTCCCTGTGGAGAGATGCCATGGCCTGGGATCCCCATGGAAGGATGCCATGGGCTGGGGGATCCACACAGCAGAGGGGAGAGAGAGTTTGTCTTTGGCTTGCACAGTGTGGGATTAAGGTGAAGGCTCTGCTCCCACCACCTCACCACCATGGCAGGGACGGGACAAGGCTGGCACTGGGAGAGGAGGAGGAGGAGGAGGAGGAGGAGGAGTAGGGCAGCCTCTGCCTTAACCCCGCGGCTGCTGGAGTGAAGCGTGGCCACCCCAGCCCGCTTTTGTTCGCTTTTTGGTTTTGTTGTCGCACGCTCCGACTGAAATAGCCCAAATCCCTCATAGGAAGCTTCCCCCAGCCCGAGCCCTCGGCTGGTATCTCGCTCGGGCAGGTTTCATGACTCAGCAGCCCAGATGGAGCCGTCCCTCACAGCCCTCAGCTCCAAATCTGTTTATTGCTCCAGAGGCTGTTTTTCCAAGAACCTCGCTGCTTTATAACAGCCAGAGCTCTCCCTTAAAACCCTGCCTCTCCAGCGAGGGCTCGCGTCACACTCAGCACGGAGGTGGGCGAGGAACAAAAATAGACAAATTAAGAAAACCTCAAAAGGCAAAAAAAAAAAAAAAAAAAAAAAAAAGAAAATGTGAGGGTTTTGGCTCTCCAAGCTCAAGGTTTGCTTTGCCTCTGCGTTGCATCAGTTCTGCTGCCTTCCTTGGAGCCGCACCATCTCAGGGGCAGAGACGGATCCCGGGGTGACCACAAGTCTGTGAGAAGCTGAGAGACAACCGAGCCCCCCAGGGTGTCCCCTGGGGCTGGGGTCCCTGGGCTGGGGGCTCGGAGCCCCGGCAGTGCAAGCCTGGGGTGCTGTTGGCCTCGGGCAGCGTGGGGAGAGACGAGGATGGGTTTGAGTGGCAGCCTGTGGGATTCCCTCTGCAAGCATCTCAACCCCTCATTCCCCCTCACCACCACCGAACGGGAACAAGGCTCTGGCACAGCTCCGGGTTGCTCATCCCGGGCAGTTTTTAACTGCTCACACAACTGCGAAGGTGATTTTAATGCTGGTGCAACTTTTAACCTTCACCCTGCCGGGAGGTTTTTTTGTGTGTTTGGTGTGGGACAGAGGATGAAAAGGGGGAAACCTGGGAGGCTTTGGATCCAGGGACACGGCAGAGACCAAATCTAAGAGGGAGTGTCAGCTCCTTTCCACGCTCAAGGGTTTGCTCAGGGGAGTTGAGAGCACTCTGTGGGTGACTGGGGGGCTGATGTCCTGCCAAGCCCCTTCCTGCCAAGAGCTGTTCTGTCCAGGATGGATGTTGGAGGGGCAGGTGGGACTGAGAGGGTTTGCTCCTGAGCACAGCAGAGGTGTCAGGCACTGGATGCTGTCTGGGACAGCTGCTTGCTCTCTGCCCTGGCATGGTGGGACCCCCAGCCCTGGGAAAGCAGCCTGAGCTCCCACCCGTACAGTCCAGGGGTTGTGGGGCAGCAGCAGCTCTCCTCTAATGCAGACATCCTGTTGTGGGCAGGTTTTCCCCCTGCCCACAGGAACTGTGCATCTCTTGGAAAAGTTCTGAAGACTTTGTAGGGACAAGATGCTTGAAGTGGTGAGCGATGACACCCGCGGTGCCTTTGAGGGTGGTGGTTTTGGAAGGGCTAGCACTCTGGTCCTTGAGGGTCGGGATATTCTGTGATTCTGTGAGCCCACCTTCCCCAGGCCAGCCTGGCAGATGCCCGCTGGCTGTGCTGGGGTGAGCACGGCCGGTGGGTCCCGGGCACATTCCCGAAGGGTGTGCCTGACCACGGGCCATTAGCCGGTCATTAGGGCTATCATCTTAATCACGGGCGTTCCCCTGCTCCGTGCTGGGGTGTGCTCAGGGTCACACAGGCCGGCTGAGAGGGGAGCAGGAGGCTGCCTTCCATCCATCCATCCATCCATCCATCCATCCATCCATCCATCCATCCATCCATCCATCCATCCATCCATCCATCCGTCCGTCCGTCCGTCCGTCCGTCCGTCCGTCCATCCATCCTCTCCAGTTTCCATGGCTACGCCAGAGTTTACTCTTCCTCACCTTCGACCGCCTGCACGGGCGTGATGTAAAAAAAGGTCCCTGTGTGAGGCAAAAAGACTGCGACCTCCTGTTTTTGGGAGCATCGGGGGTGGTCGGACCACGGAGCTACAGGCACTGAGCACCCACAGCCCAGCCGAAGGGAGCCTTGGAGGGGCCGGTTTGGGGATGCTGCCTTTCCCCCTCTCGCCTCCTCGGGGGCAGCAGGGACCCAGGGCAGGCAGCGAATGATTTTCTGGGGATAAATCCGGGCGCGGGGCCATCGCTGCCTGGCGCTCGATGCGAGGTGACAGCGCCGAGCAGAGATCCCCGAGCTGCTGCTCTTTAATGGGCGAGAACAAAACCCGAGTTTGTGTCAGCACAGGGGGGGCTCCGGCGGCCGAATGTGGGTCAGCGAGGGCCTGGCTGAGGAGGCAGGAATGTCACAGCTCCTCAGAGGTGTCAGGCACTGCAGGGCGGGCACAGCACCGCAGGGGTTTGTTCGCTTCCCGGCAGCACAAGGGGCACAACGGGAGCGTATCCCAACCCAGGCTCCCTGGGCAGGGAGATTTTGGCTCCCGGAATGTGGCCGTGAGGGTGTGTGAGCCGTTCCAAATCCACGGGCTGCTCTCTCTGATGGTGGGGCCAGCGGGTGAAATGGGAAGTGTTTCCACAGCCCGGGTGTGTTGGGCTGTGGGGAGCCAGGCGTGTGCCACAGGCTCTGTCACCACCGGGGCAATCCCTGTGCCCTCCCCTGCATCCCAGGGTCCCTGCCTGCTCCTGGCCTCCCGGGTGCCTCACGGAGGAAAGTGCTGTCCCCGAAGGCCAGTTTTCCCTCCGATGGACTCTGGGTGACCGTGGGCTCTACAGGCTCAGGAGGAGCAGCTCTGCTGTTTGTGTTTGTCGCATTTGGGGTCCTCTTACTGCATCGTCCGGCCCCGCGTTAGGCACAGGGATGCAGGGATGCTGTGCGGTGCAGGGCTGTGTTTTGGCAGCTCCCTCGGCGAGGCGCCGGGCACACAGGGGTGCCAGGGTGCCAGTTTGTCTCGGGAGGGTGGGGTGAGTTTCATCGGGTGCTCGCCCGCTGAGTCAGGCGCTGAGCAGCCGCGTGAACCGCGGCCGTGCCCTGTGTGCCTCCGGCCCGGCCGGGGATGCTCCGCGTCCCGCCCCGACCCCTCTCTCCCCACCCCGGGGCCAGGCTCTGTGGCCGGCCCGGGCAGCCAGGGCTGGGGCACTGACGTGGCCCGGCAGCTCAGTCTCGCCCGGGCACTCGCTGCTCCCTCCCCACCCCAGCCTGCACATCACCGCTGCCTCCTGCGCAGCCGAGCTGGGGGCTGGCGCATCCCAGGGACCCCAGGCATCCCCTGGGAGCTCGGCCTGGAGGCTGCTCAGGCAGTGCCTGCCCCTCCAGCACTGCATGAGGTGTTCTGCGCTTCCATCCATTCCCATTTCACTCTCATTGGGGAGTGCTGGCGCCTGGTTCATAAAACATTGACTTTCCAGACGGGCTTTGCAAAAGAAATGAGTTGTTGGTGGCTGTGTGGGGAGCTCAGGATGCATTCCTGAGCCAGGGTGCATTCCCTGGAGCAAAGGGTGATCCTTGCTTGTGGCCGTGGAGAGCCTGCAGTGGGGCAGGCATTGCCCAACAGCTCCCACTTTGTGAGACCCAAAATGCTGGACACCTGCTCTGAGCTGCTGCTTGACCCCATCTCTGGGTTCCCCATGCTCTTCCTGCTCCTTGTTGGGTTCCCACATGTCCTGACCCGAGGTGTGACAACACGTGGCTGTGATGTGTGGCCTGGCTGTGGTTCCCCTGTGGAATTGTGTTCACCTCCCTGGGCAGCAGCCAGGTGGGAAGAGGCCCAGGGGGCTGGGGGCTGCAGGAATTCCTGTGCCTGATGCTGCTGGTGGGCTCACTCCCAGCACCTCCAGTCACAGGGAATGCTGCGGGAACTTGTCTGCTTCGCCTGTGCCACTGTGGGTGCTTTCTCCACAGTCACTAACAAATCCACGCTGGCTTTTCCTGGAAGGTCACCGAGCCAGTTTGCTGGAAGGCCAGAGATCACTATGGGGCATCACCACGTGGTTTGGATTTCTCCCTTTTCCCTTCTCACCAGCCCTGGGGTTTTCTCTAACCACGGCTCACAGGCGGTGTTCGTCTCCCAAGGAGGCGGTTTAGGTTTCACAGGCCCCTCCTGACGGGAATTTGAGCAGGCACTAAAACTAGGGCTCCTTGTGTGCCGTGGTTATCGGCGTTATCAGCCCCGTGGGGAGCAGGAGCTGCTGCTGGGGCGGCAGGAGCCCCCGGGATCTGCTCCAGGCAGCCCCCAGCTCCCGGGCTGAGTCACCCGCGGGCCCTGTGCCTTTGCTGCTGGGGTGACGGCAGCTGTGAGTCCCAAAAAATAAAAAAGCCCCCAGCACCGATGCTTTAATGGCAGGCGGGTAACACAGCCCCGGGAAGGCTCACGGCGTTCACACCTCAGTGCTGTGACTAAGCCCGCGCTGGGCTGGAGCAGCCGCAGCCTCCCCGCCTCACCCGGCCCTGGTGGCACCAACTCTGCAGGTGCCGTGATCCCCAAGTGCCCATCTCCTGCCTGCCTCCGGCCTTGCTCCGTATTTTATGTTTTATGTCCACCGGAGTCTGTAATTAAGGATCTGAGCCTGGTGTGCAGCCAGGGCTGGCATTCCCCAGCCAGGGGCAGCAGCTCCCCAAAACCAACCCCAACTGATCCAGGGATGGTTCCAGAGCACTTGGCTCCTTTATTGCCTCTGCGTGCAAGTCACCTGGAAAGGCCGGGCAAAAGAAAGGCAGTTTGGCTGTTTAATGTTAAAAGACAAGTGGGAAAAACATTCTCAAGGTTTTACAGCTCCCTGTGCCCTTTCCCTTGGCGTTCCCAGTCTCAGTTTCCAGACTTTAATCTCCAACACGTGGTTTATTACTGCTGCTTTTCTTTAAACAGTAATATTTGCTAGGAAATGCAGTGGCTGCATCCCTACAGCCACTGCTGGGTGTTTATCTCCTCTCTCCTGGTGAGGAGCTGATAGTTATAGATCCAGGCAGCTGTGTGACCTTTACAGTCTCACTCCGAGTCCAGGGACGTGCATGTAAGATTGTTTCATGTCATTTTGATTTTATTACAAACCAAAATATTTCACTTTCAATGGCACCTCAGGTCCACAGGATAATTACTCTTGGGGAACAAACAACAACCCAAACTTCAACAAAACTCAGATAGGTATTGGTACAGCCATAGCTCAGTTAGGCTTTTCCATGAGATCCCAAACTTGGGAGCATCCAACACCCCACCTGCTTTGGCTCTTGGGTTTCCTATGGGACATTATTCCAGCATTCCACCTTGGCAGGAAGCTGTCTGACAAACAATTTACTGTTCAATAAACACGCAAGCTGCATCTGCAGAGAACCATCTTCATCATCCAACTGATTGCTAAATCCAAACGTTTGGTGCTGAGGCTCATGGATCAGCTGATGGGTGGGGGTTGTGTTTGAGCAGTTACTTGTGGCACCTCCTCAGGCACGTCGCTGGTAATGCTGAGGGAATAAAAACCTCACAAACAGGAGCTTTGTGCTCTTCACTCCATTTTTTGTGGGGGAACATCAGGGTCTGGACAACCTTTTTATTCCTGTTCCCAAAAGCTGCAGTGGCTGTAACTTCCAGCCTTCCCAAGGAGCAGAAGACTGAAACTGAGGGATTATATATAACCTGACAACCCCAAATCATGGTGGGAGCAGCTGAAGCTCCTTGGTTTGTGCAGAACCCTCCTGCTGGGATATGTGCTAATACCACATAAGAGTAACAACTGTTGAGGAGGTTCCCTGCCATGTCCTTTCCCATTCTTTATCACAATTAAGTTAAAAAGACTGGACCACTGCAAGCTCTATTTTTACACCTTTGGGCACGTGCTGTCGCCTCTGAAAGCTGCTGCTGATTTAGGAAGGAACACAAGGAGGGAGGGACTGCATTTCTATACCCTGTACTGCACAGAGTGTGACTCTGTCCTTATTCTGTGTCACCATCAGCATAAAAGCACCGTGATGCTCTCTGCAGTCACAGGAGGTGTGAGGAATGAATGCCCATTCACGTTTAAGATCAGCTTATATGGCATGTGATCCTTCCCAGTGCTCCGAGGCAGTGGAATCCTGACAACAGCAGAGTCAAAAGGAACCCAGACAAATGTCAGCATTCATAGAATTTAACAAAGCTCCCTACTTGTTTTTACCAAAAGAAAAAAAAAAAAAAAAAAAAAAAAACTGAAAAAAAAAGGAAAAGAAGGAAAAACAAAAAAGGCCTGAAAGGTTTTAAACAAAAGGAAATGTCCTTCATTCAACACTGGTAAAATCTTTCAGTGCTGATAAAGCGACTTCAAAGCTTCTCCACATCTGCCTGCTCCAGCCAAGCACTGCTGCCTGTCCTCAGGCCTTTGTGATGTACCCTTCTCTGATCAGGAAGTCATAGATTTTCCTGGTTTTGTTCACATCGATCTTGATGAGGGCTCGAGCCTGCGCCAGTCTCAGGCCTCCCTGTTTGTTGCACTCGTTCACTAAAGCAGCTTTATATTCCAAATAGGCTCCAGGGACCAGCCTCACCATCTGACAGAGCTGCGAGACAAAAGGTGAAGTTAATAAACACCAACACTTGTCATGTTCTTCCACTCCCAGAGCCCTGCTGGGGCGAGGAACACGGGGAATATTTTCCTGAGAACACTTCCAGTGTTTCTTTGCACAGGGGAGGCACACGGGAATGCCATGTTTGGATCCACAGGTAGGGAGGGGAGGAGCCTGCTGGCTGCTGCATTCAGAAACATTCCTAATGGAAAAATAAAGCAGGAGGATGAAAGCAAGCCCTGGGCTCGCAGGAGCACAGCTCTGAGTGTGTCCTGTGTGGGCGTTGCTCCTTCCAAAGCCCGGGAAGAACACATGCCAGACTTGGAAGCAGCAACTGGGCTGGCTGGCCGGGAGCCAGGGAGGGCATCTGGCTGCTAATCCCCTGCAGACTCGGGCTCTAATACCTTCTACAGAGCAGCTCCGCCGGCCCCCTCTGGAAGCCTGGCATGGAAGCTGTGCAGGGAAGGCATTCTGTGCTTGGCAGTTTGGGAAGGAATGGCTCTGCACAGCCCCCTGAGCTGTTTGGCTGCACAGCCCCTGCTCAGCTCCCAAATCCCAGCTGCCTTCCAGGAGCACGGCGTTGCTCCTGCTGGAGAAACTCTCTGTCTCCTCCCTTTAATAAGGAAATGCTTTGTGCTCATTCCTCACGGATAGGAAATTGCAGAATTCCCCAGACCTCAGACTGTCTGTCTCAGCTGGCCAGGAAATCAGATTCCACACAAACACACACACACACACTGATGCCCTGCCACCATCACTCCCGTGCCGAATGGAGCCAGAAATGCCCGTTCCACACGGAGCCCTGAGCTGATTCCCAATGCTGCCAGCTCCAGCCAAGGGAAACACACACAGAGGGGAGGCTGAGACACAGCTGTGCTTCAGGGCCACTGCAACCTGCCTGGGGCAGCCTCAGGACACCTTAGGACTTCTGTTAATAAATAAAAATCTCTTATTTTCAATAGCTTTCCGCTGAGTTAGAGGACAGGCCTGCACTGGGATGAAAAACAACCAGTGTTCATTAGGAAAAATTAACCCCTGTGCTCAGCCCAGCCTCACAGTGCAGGCAGGGAGATGGATGTTGTAACAGCACCAAAGTACACCATGGTGCTCTGCTCCTCTCTTTGCTGAAGAAGCCAGTTTGTGCTGCATGTGCAGCACAGGAAATTAAGAAGCCAACTGGAAATCCTGAATGATTTCTGTGAGAAAGGAAGAGTAGTCAGGGCCTGGAGCTGAGGTGATATTCACAGCTCCCCAGCCGTGGTGTGGGCAGCCCTGTGCTGTGGAGACACAGTTTACAGAGATGATCCTTCCATCCTTTCCTCACCTCCTTCTCCTTCTCGTTGAGTTTCTCAGTGCCTGGCAGGCCTGTGAGGTTCAGTGGTGGGGCACTCCGTCTGCCTGTGGGACCAGAAAGGAAAAGCTGGAAAAATCGGAGCAGTTTGGAGGTGGCAGCTCCTGGGGTGTGTTAGGGAGTCAATGCAACCCAGTTTGAGCCAAGTGTTTACAGACAGGGTTATTTAGGGCTTAGCACAAAGCTCTGCTGATGTGACAAAAGGTTTGGTTTTGCAATTTTAAGATCTGTGGATGTTGCAGGAGACTCGTGAGCTGTTGGTTTTTGGGAGGAACTGCAAGACAAAAGCTTTGTGTCAGACTGGCACTGGGCATGGCTCAGCTGGGCTGAGCCTCCTGACTACCCCAGCTGCAGGGAGGGTGTGCCAGGTGTGCTGAATCCAGCACCTTGTAAGGATACTGAGACTATTTATTGGTGTGATTAAGCAGCCAATTTCTCTCTGGCATAACTTCATGAGGCAGAGTTTTCTTCAGATGCCTTTAAACATGATGCAGGTATTGCAGGGCAAATGCAGTTTGGGGGTTTATTTTTTGTCTTTTACAATAAACAGTTCTGAAGGAGTATTTACCACTCTATTGTTTATAACTTTGCTGGACTTTACCTGGCACAGCCTAAACTTCCCCAAGGGCTGTTTGCCTGCAGGTTTGTCTTTTTTTTTTAAATCTAATAGTTTTTTTTGGTGTAACTTGCAGAGCTCATGACAAAGTTTGGGTTATTTCTTCACATTGGAAAAAGTCTCTCACCCCTGTGCTGTGGGTTGCCTATTTAAGAGAGAGGTCTCTATCCCAGGATAACTTCCCAAATTTGGCAAGTGATGAGAGCTTGGGAAATGTGCCATGGTGCTTCCCCAAGGACCCTGCCCTGCCCCAGGTCCTGCCCCTGGCACTGGGAAGCCTCTCTGTCCCCTGGGCACCTGCAGGAACAGATGGGATCTGGCTGGGTGAGAGGAGCCTGAGCAGAGAGAGCTGAGGGACTGGGGAGAAGCTGGAGTGTGAGCCTGTGGGAGGTGTAAAGGAAGTTATTTCCCAGCACTGCTCCCTCTTCCCATGGCATTGGGTGACTGTGCTAGGCTGAGACATGACAGAATTAAGTTTTACTCTTTTATAAACCCAGAAAATATCACACACATGCAAGCTCCATTAAAGAAAACGTATCAAGGCTGCAAAGTCAGGAGCTTAGAGTCTGAAGTGAAGCATTAATTTGCCCTCTTGTATATTCAGAGTGATGCAGCTTTTAATTAGAGCCACGTGGCAGCTCTTCCCCAGCATCCCTAGGCAGGATGTTTGCTTAATTAGCAACTCTGTGGTATTTTGTTTGGGTTTTGTTCCACATGTGATGCTGCTTGTAAACACTGTGACCTATCACAGCTCCACAGGCAACACAATCCCCTTCATGGGACACTGGATCCTTGACAAAAAAAGGAAGTTCACTCCTCACTCCAGACCTTCAGCTGGAAGACACTGCCCTCCCTTCAAGGACTCTGATGCCTTGAGATACACAAGGCTGTTTTTTTTCTCCAAAATACCAGATCTTAGCAATCACCAGATACGTTTAGAACAGTCTGTAGTGCCCTGACTCACTGCTTGGGATCCTGACCCAAATTTCTGACCTCCTGGAAGAAATCAGGAAGAATGTACAAACCCAGTGTCCACCTCAGAGAGGTTTGATTCAAGTGGTTCAACAGCATCCACATAAAAAACTGGGTGTAAGGACAGAGCCAAAGCCATGTTTTTCCCTGGCAACATTTAACAACCTTGCAGTAAAACTTTATCCCAGTCTGTCACCCCATGACCTCAACAAATGGGATGGGAATTTATTTAAGTCCTGTTCATGAGGACCTTGATTTACTGGGCCCTGAAAGAAGATGGGGTCCTCTTGGTGGAAAACCCCCTAATTTGTGCTTACAGAACGTGAGAATTCTTTTGTTTCCTGCCTTGCTAATGTAGCTTTAGGACAGGTTTTGATCTCTAGACAGAAAAATCTAGAAATTCAGCAAAAAATCCTGCAGGATATGTGAGTAGAATGACTTGCAGATTGATGTAATGTTGACTTAAGCAGTGCTTAACTCTGAGGCTTGAGCACTGACACTCAAGAAAAAGGCTGTCAGAAAGACATTACTGGGTTTTTATCAGACACCATCTAACACTTACCTGTAGTTGAAGGAACTGGTACTGTGGGAGTCAGGCCAGAATCACTGAAAAGAAAGAAAATTTTCAAATTGCCTTCATGTTTTTTAAGAATAACTGCATGTGTTGGCCTTGAAAGTGCTCCTTCCACAACTTGTAATACTTATACAATTCAACTTGCATAACCCAAGCCCTGACTAGGAGTCAACAGGATTTATAAATATTTAGTGTTCCCACACTGAAAAATATGTCTGAAACCTGTTAAAAAACCCCAACAAAGAAATGTAGAGGGGACACACAATTAAAAATCCAGTGGAGACTGAGTGGGGAAATTCCAAACCATCTCCTGCACACAGGATGCACTTCCTTTACACTGCAGCTTGCTCCTTAAAGCCAAGTGCTCGTGCAGGGTGATGACACATTAATAATGCTGCTACATCTAAAATCATCTGAAATATTTCAGGCATCAGCTGTGCCCTCATTAATATCCATAAAGAGCTCACTTCCCTCCGTGACTTTAAGAACAGCAGTTTCAGTTCCTGAAATATAAAACGGAGGGGTTTGAGTCCCTCCTTTGCCTGCATTTAACCAGCACTACTGCTGTCACCCACCTTTCTGCCCTTCTGGATCTCACAGGCTGTTCCTACCTCCATAAACTGGGAATAAATTTTATTATTATCATGCAGGAAAATGTCTTTGATGCAAACAAAACCCCAGAATCCCAGGAAGGTATGAGTTGGAAGGGACCTTAAAGCTCATCGTGTGGCACGGGCGGGGGACGCCTTCCACTGGAGCAGGGCGCTCCAAACCCCATCCAAGCTGGCAGTGGGCATTCCCAGGATGGGGCAGGTTCCCTGGGCACCCCGTGGCAGTGCTTACATGTCTGCCTGGCGGCTGAGCCACTGCTGGCAGGCACTGCTGTCCTGGATGTACTGCAGCACCTCCGAGAGCATCGTGCGCTTCAGCCGCTCCTCGTCCCGGCTCTTCTTCAGGTGGTCGTAGGTGCGGGCACCTGTGGCACACACACACCCTGCCCTCAGCACCTGCCTCACCCAAACAGTCCAGACTGGCTTCTCCCTGCTTCAGGAAAGATTGGGGAGTTCCCCACCTCTGGCCCGACCTCTGCTGCTCTCCCTGGTGATGGCTACTCGGCACCAGAAGGGATTTAGATTCCACCTTGCACCTTTCCCCCTGCTGATTTCAGGCCAAAAATGAACAAAAAAGGCTTCCATGATGTAATTCCAGGATAAAATGGCCACTTCATTGATGTGGAGGTGTTAGGCCTTTCTCCAGATATCACATGTAGACAGCTAGTTAAAGTGTCCTGAGGTGAAGCCCTGAGACCACTGTGTCATGACATAAATATTATTTAATGAAGCTTTTTGTAGAGTGGTGCCCAGAGCAGAGCTGTGTCAGACACTGTGATCTCCAAGCTCAAATCAGCTCTAAACCAGCCCAGCTGGACTGTGCATCATTGCTGAAGCCTTGCTCAGTTCCAGAGCCTCTCAGAACTAAGTGTCTTTTTATGAAACACATCCTGAATGTTGTAAAATCATCCTTCCCTTCCTTGATGGATGAGAATGGGCTGAATAATGCATCAGGTACTTACTGCAGAAATTGGTGATTCCTGCTGCTCTGTATTCCTGGAGTCTCTTTATTTCCCTGCGCAGCTCAAACTCCACTGTTGGACCCCACGAGGTGGCAGGAGGAAAATATAAAAAAGCAAAAGTGGGTCAGTGGGGTGGACTGGGAATGTGGCTCTTTGTTATTAGCCTGCACAGGTCAGCTCTGAACACACAAACCACAGCCAGGGTTAACCTCCCTCCACAAGATCTCAGTCTCTCTGTGTCTCAGTGCTCCTTGGCCACAGATTTCAGCTGGTTTCTAGTATTTGTGTGCTCAGAAAAGGCATTTTCTCCTCATGCTTTGATCGTCCCTTTGCCATACCCTAGACAAGGCAAATAACAATAATGTGGAATTTCTGGAAGGCATTTCAATTGGTCTGAGGAACTACTCCAGCCTGGCTCCTTATACATCTAATTTTCTCTTGGAACTATGATTTTCCTAACTGGACCTTCCAAATTTTTTCCTTGCAGACAATTTTTTTCCTGCAGTCAGGAAGATGAAATTATGAAATGTTTCTTTTGCTCTGAGGTATTTCCTGTCTGTTGCTTTCATCAGCTGCCTTCCAGCACAGCTCAGTTTTACAGGGAACAAGTTTCCTTGTGAATTTATTTCCTGCTGCTGCTCAGGAGATCTGTGTAGTGCCTGTACCTGACTGTCAGGTTCACCTGAGGATCTGCTGCCACTAAAACAACAAAACCAGGTTCCAGGAGCAGCACTCCCATGATTTTGTAGGATCATGCTTTTGGTATTTCACACAGGGTGTCCAATAAACACAGGCATGACTTTGTAGATGCTTTGTTCTTTCTAATGAGCAACAACTGTCCCAGTTGAAGTCACAGAATGAAGCAGGATGTGGTGACTCGGACTGGAATCTGCCTAAATGGAGGCTCTGGGATGATTCAGGGATGGAACAATGCCTCTCCCCTAAGGTAAGGACATCATGACCACTGCACTATGTCATTATGTGACATTGTGATAGCTTAACGTGTGTCTTTCAAAGAACTCAGTTTGCTGCCAGCTCCCAATCTCTCCACACGCACATAATATTTTATTCTCCCCCTGATACAGAGTCCCAGTAAATAAACAGTGGTCTTTAGATAAAAAAATATGACCTGTAACACGTGAGCAGAACGTGCAGCCAACTGCGAACTCAAACAAAGAGCTCGGACACGGCTTAGTGGGAAAAAAAAAAACCCCACTCACTGCTCATTCAATGCATCAAACCACAAACATATTTGTTTTCCTGAGGTGCTTAGATGGGGGAAGAGGAGGAGGAAAACAAACCAGCTGCTGCCCTGCAGGAGAGGGAGGTGTTTAGGGAGCAGGTGGTGCAGAGCCCCGGGACTCACGCGCGTGGCTCTCGATGAACTTGTCGTGCTCCACGGGCCCCAGGATCCGGGCAAACCTCCTCATGGTCTCGTACAGCTCCTGCACCTCCTTGGGGTAGCGCCTTTCCAGGACTGCAGGGGGGAGAAAGTGCCACACACTGCCACTGCTGCTGCCAGGAGAAAACGCCTCTGAGGGGGGCTGAAGTGAGCACCGGCCTCGGGGTTGCCTAAAAATCCGTATTTTGGCCGTTTTGGTGTCATGGCAGCAAATTGCTGAGTGGAAAGCGACAAAATTATACAGCCCTTAAAGTTCTTAAAGTGTAAGGGGTGATATATAAATGCTGTCTGATCATTTCTCAGAAGAGTGAGGTGCACTTAAAAGGCCTGGATTTCACCTTCCCCCTCTTCCCCACTCAGCAGAGACCAAAATGCTTCAGAGGAGCAGTTTTGAGGCAATAACTAAAACACTGAGCTGGGAGTAGTTAGAACCAGATGGCTGGAAAGCGTTGGGGCAGGAAATCTGCTGGAATTTAGAACATCTGAATGTGTTCCAGTATGAACAAACCCCACTGGTGACCTGGAAATGGTGACTGTGTGAAGTTCTGCCACTCTGAAGTGAAGCAGTTACACCTGATACTCACTCTGAAATTTTCTGAGGTTGATCAGGCCATGATCTCTTATAATTCTGGAAAGGAAAGAAAATTATATTAATAAGGGCCATTACTCCTGCATTGCCTCACAAACACAAAGGCTTCAGAAGAAACTTTGATTTAGACCATCAGAGGGGCCTAAAACTAAACATGAATGAAATTTCCATAAGCCCTGGGCTGGCTGGAATGGAAACAGGATGCAGTGTGTCTTTAATCAGGGTAAATTTTGGACAGTGGTGTGCATTAGCCCTGAGCACAAAGAGAGCTGCAATCACTTTAAAGGCTGGAAATTGCTTCTTTAGGCACAGATTTGACATCTGCTGCACCTTATAACTTGTCCTTCCAAAATCAGAGGTAATGAATGTCCCTTGAACATGATTTCCAGCTTCAGAGGGAGACAAACATCCCTCTGCTAAAAGCACAGGGCAGAGCTGGACTGTAAATGCCACCACTGGAACAGGAGAAAGGCAGTTTTCCATGGCAGCCTGGATTTTAAAGAGATGATGGAGGTAACTCTGGGTTTGAACTGCTCCTGATGGGATCAGGGGAAGGAGCAGAGGGAAGAGCACGTGCCTGATAAATCCCTTTGTCACCAGTGTGAGCAGTGCCACGTGCTCATTGCTCTGTGGTGACTCCACTTTGGCAAATAAGATCCCACAGAGCTGGGCTGTCAAGGTCAGGTCAGAACTTGCTCTGTAAAATCCATTAAATTTCCTTTCCTGTGCACAAAACCTTCCTGTCCCGTGCAGAGTCACCTCTCTGACAGTGACATCAGCACTTTTGTGCCATTTTCCACAGTTTTGTCCCATCCTGCTGCAGAAACTTCACAAAACCTGACACTGATGTGACCTCAAGAGTTAAGAAGAGCCCTGTAGCACCCTCCTTTAGTGTGACAAGGTTGTTCATCATGGAAATTACACCACATCAATACTTTTTATTTATGAATTATGAAGAACCAGTTCAATCCTTCCTGTCATCCAGCAGAACTGTGTAGTTTTATGAGTAGGACTGGAGTAGCCTCACTTCAAATCACTAATTCTTCCAGCAGGGAGTAATCCAGCAAGATGTAATTTTAAATATTGAACAAAGTATTTCAAAGTTATAATAAAACTTAATTTAATTAATAGATTGAGTCATTCTAGAACGCTGTCAAATGAGCTGAATAAATTATTCAAGCCCACGTCAGCAATAGAGTTATCTTCAGAGTGGAAAACTAACTTAGGGACTACTAGGAATTAAAAATAATGATGCAAATATTTCTGGGGAAAAAGTGGGGGTCCAGCAATCAGTCACAGTCTGGAAGGATTTTTTTTTTCCCTGAAGCAGGAAATTAATGATGTGTAATCCATCAGCACTGCACAGGGAAGGAAAGAACACAGTTACTGCTTCAAAACTCACTTTTTCCGTCTCTGTCTTTCCTTTAACCTGGAATGATAGATATCTACAACTGCAATCTTCAGAGCTGCAAAACACAAAGATTAAAGGATTCATAAGCAATCACTGCAGGAGGCTGAATTTCAGGCTTTTATGTTCACATTAGGCTGAAATGGTCAGTGCTTTTGCTGGGTTCAAAATCCTAAGGCAATTTTACAGGGGCATCATTAGAGACAAACCTGCAGTATTTGCTACCTGGGGAAAGTTTCTTTTGCTTTTTCCTGCCAAATTCATCCCTGTAAATACACTCATGTAAACATGAACCTGGGCAGATCTTGAGGACCCCTCTCCTCTTCCTTCTTGGGCTGTTTTGCTACAAACACTTACTTGTTCCTCCACACATGCACTTGCCAAGTATTCCTTCTCCTGAAAAAAGGATTTAAGGATCTGAGATATCATCTTTGGGCAAAGGCTGCTTTGCCCAGAACAAGGAACTCCAAAAAGCAGGCACAGTTCTGAACTGTGAGGACTGAAAGTAGCTTTGGCTACAGCTCTTAAAAACACCTGGAAGATTCCAGCTTGTTAACTTCCAAACTTATCTGTCTGCCAGGAGAACAAAGAATAGTTCAGGACAATGTGAAGAAGCCCAGGAAAAAGCCATGCTCATTAGAAATCACATCCTTCCCAAAATCAAACCTGTCTGCAGCCTGGCTGAGCCACTCACAGAGCCTGCAGCTCCTTTATCCTGCAGCAGTTCATTAGCTTACCAAACTCTTTGGGGGGGTAAATTCTTGAAAGACAAGATAAAGAGACACCTATCACCTTCCCTTCCCTAGCTCTGTTAGATAACACACAAATTCCAGGTCATTAAATAAGTGTAGAGGTGGCTGATTTTTTTTTTTATTTTTTTTAATAAATTTAATAATTTCCATGTGATATCAGAAGGAAGAGGCTCAGGCTTGGTAGTGGTTTAGAGGCTGTGACACAACAACAAACTCTTGGAAAAAGGGGAACTGGGGTGACCCCAGGGAGGACAGAACCCAGGATCCATTTCTCTCTGTAGTTACACAAAAAAGAGCAAAACTGATAGTGGCAGTTTATTGATTGCACTCTCGGATTAATAATTAATAATGCAATTAAGAAGTGTGGTTATGTGTCTATTTTAAATATGTATGTAGGTGTAAACACACCAGGAAGCCCCCAGCCTCTGGGAAATTCATCCCTGCATCCCCCTGGGTAATCAAATTTCATACAAACAGGCACAGCTGAGGCCCAGAGGTTGTGGGGATTTGATCCCAAGCAAAAACCCTCAGTTTGTCCCAAATTGATCTAATGTTAATCTAAGAGCAAAGGATTCTGTATGAGATAGGAGGGGTGCTCCAATATTCCTACTTATTTTTCCAAATTTCTTGCCTTTTCCAGCATCCTTGTGTATTTTCATAGCAAGGTATTTAAGTTTCCTAGTTTAAGAAGGAGCAGAGATAGCAAATTCTCCTTCATGCTAAAATGTGGGGACGAGAAATTGGGAATGCAGCAAGTTAAACATGAATGAAATCCATTAGGAAGGGCTGGAATTGGTGCCAATTTACGGAAAATATTTTTGTAGTTTTGAAACCCTCTGCAAGCTCAGCCAACTTGTTATTTTCTGGGGTTTGTGTGGGCAGAACTTAATAAGTACATGCAGAAACTGCACTGGAGAACCTCTATAAATATCACAAGTAATTATGCACCTCTAACCGTGGAGTTTTGATGCTTTCACCTGAGTGCACAATATTCTAAAGAAATGATGATCAGCTGGGGAGAGGAAGGAACAAATGGAGGGGGAAAAAATGGAGCTTCTGCTTCCAGGGAAATCAGTATTTGCTGCCACAGGCCCCTTTTTGGAGGGGCTTTTGTTTTTAATAGCCAGATCCACACAGGAGCAGGCGATTACCAAATGTGGAATGCATGAATAACTCTGACTACTACACAGTTACACACTGCATGGAAATGAGACAGGAGATGCTGGGGGAATGAGAATGATCTGCCTGTGCTTTTCCCCATGGATTCTGGCAGGGAGGCAGCTGTTTGTGCTGGTAATGTGAGATAATCCAAGCTGACACCGTGCTCAGTGTCCACTCTGGGCACTGATAAGGCTCTGCCCAGCTCTGAAGGCTCCACTGATAGGCAGCAATTCAAGGCTCCGTCCTCCATTCCAAAAAAAAAAAAAAACACAAAAAACCAAAAAACAAAAAACCCAAAAAAACCCAACCAAACCAATAAAACCCAAATATTTTGTTTTCTCCAGAGTGTGTCCAAAACAGTTTCTTTGCTTTTCATTCCTCTTCAGGCTCATTTGGCCTGCAGGAAACTTTGTTGAACGTTAATGAGTGAGAGCTTTGTTCCATGGGAGAGAACCTGCCTTGGCAGGAGGGGCCCAGATAATGGGAAAAAATGCAAACTAATCCCAGTAAACAGCCTGTGGGGACCAGTGTGTGCTGGGTTTGGGACAAACTGAAGGGCTGCAGTCCAAATTCAGCCACCCCTGGAGGAAAGCAGGGCCCATGGCAAACAGTTATCTGCCTTTGGAGCATGGCAGGAACTTCCACAGCAGAATAAACACCATGTTCTGTCAGGAAGGACACTGCCTGCCTCGCTGCTTAAAATCAAATTTCCCTGCCAGTTGCAGCCTATTTCCACTCACTTCTAAATCTGTGGTTTCAGCAATTACTTTGCAGTGTTAGAAGTGAAAATCATTTACATGAGAAGGGGGGGGGGGGGGNGGGGGGGGGGGGGGAAGCTGGGAAAAAGATAAATTACCAACGTTCTAATTCAGCCTGATGAAAACTTGTAGTTCATGAAATATTCAAGCACTGTGGGCTGAATTAGGGTTGTAACTGGTTGGTGCTTTTGATCTGTCCATTATGTTTTTGTGTAACTGCAATATATATTTGGATGCCCTTTCTGTACTGCCAGCACTGAACAAAAGAGAACAATTCCAGAATTTAATTGAAATATGAGAGATTTCATACAATTTTTGCCATCTCACTAATACCTGGAAGTGACTGAGTGATATCTGTGACCTCCTGAAGCTGCCTGGGAGCTTTCCCACCTTGTATTAAATAGCATTTTCTTGTGGGAATACCAAGAACTTGTTTAGAGTGACACAGGGAAATCTAACAGGCAAAATACATGAGATAAATCTATAAATATATATATATACATATCATATAAAAGATATAATACATCAGAAAACAGAGACCAAGCAGCTCAGATCTAGAGCTTCCTAAAAAATAAATTTTACTAAATATTGTGAAAAACAATGTGGAAAAAGGGGAACAAGGGGGAATTCCACTCCAGTGGAAGCACAAATATTCCTGTGGGATGTGCAGCCTTGACACTGCACCAAGGGAAGGAAAGAGAGACCACAGAAATTGCACTGCCTGGGGAGTTCCCAGGGCCCAGCCTGAGAGACCTGCAGAAAATGCAATATGAGAGCAGTTTTCAAAAATCCATCTTGAACCCAGTGAGCTTTAATGTGTGGCAGGAAAACAAACAGAGGATTTTTCCCCCAACCTGAGCCTTATCTCAGCTCTGAGGCCCCATTTGGGTTTCTCTGGGCTGTAAAATGTGTTAAACCCCTGGGTCACATCCTCACCTTTACACCCAGGTTCTCCCACATCCCTCTCTGCCTTGTCAGCTGCAAAGTACAATCCTTAAACCAGCCCTGCTCTCAGAGCCACATCTTGAGCCATTTCCTGCACCGTGGCCTCCTACAATGGGGTTGCAAAATTTCTCTCAAGCCAAGTGGGCAGCTGAGCCCTTTAAAACTGCAGGACAGGGAGGATGTGGCTCCTTCCTTTTTTTTCTATTAAATTGCAGAAGGGAAAGATCTCATTCCAAATCTTTTCAGCCAAGAATTCCTTCTCTCCCCAAGATGCCTCCTGTGAAAGGGAAGCAGCTGGCTGGAGCCTGGGACTTTGTTTTTGTGAGGCTTTCTCCCTCCTGGGGCAGCTGTGGGAAGGCAGATGCCAAGAGTTCCTGGGCTAGGAGATCCAAAATGCAGCTGGTCACACTCCACAGCCTCTGCCAAGCAGTTTGCACAGAGAAAATGCCCAACATCCCTTCCCAAACACTGAAGGATGGACTAGAGAACATCCAATGAAATTAGCAGGCAAAAAGATTGGGCAGATGGGGGGGTAGGGGGGGGAAGTATTTTTTCACACAACACATAATTGAATTGTGAACTCCTAACTGGATTGTGGAAGTCCCTGCTGCAGGATGTGCAGCAGCACAAGCAGATCCAGCTCCAGCAGAGCTCCTGGAGAATGGGACCTGCCAGGAGAGACCTCAAATGGCTGAACTGTGCCTGGGAGGAAGGCTGCAAAACCTGCTGGATTGAACATGAATCTACCAATTAACGAGCAGAAGGGGGAGATTATTTTGCTTTTTCAGTTCAGCAGGACCCAGAATAGGATGCAACAGCAGAGAGCTGGCATGAGGAATCCCTGCCATGGCCTCAAGCCAGTCCCCTCTCAGCAAATGCTGAAAGGGGAGAGGCTGACATATGACTCTCATAACCTTCCCTGAGCCAGGGGAGTTTGCATTCCTAAAGCTCCTGCTCAACTTCAAACTGGTTTTTTTTTTTTTTTTTTTTTAACTTTGCCAAGACTGTCTGTATGTAACAGGATTTGTCTGTCTCCAAGGGATGCAAAGGCTTTAGCTCAGAACTGCCTGACACAGATGGCAGAATTCTGAGACATAAACACAGGACTTTTAAGCCTTGTGTGTGTACTTACAAATGTGGGGAAAAGCAGGATCTTCTCCTCTCTGTGGATTAAAATGTCACTTTAGTAATTCCTGTTATTTCATATTATCAAGACAGCCATGTTCACAGAAACTCAGAGCAGAAACTGGGCTCATAAAATTATCTTCTTCACATTAAAAAAGGAAGTTGCCACACACAGCTGATGCTACTCTAACTCAGGGCATGTTGAACATCATGAAAAATCACACAGCTTCAAGAGACCAACACTTTTAATGTGTTTCACATAGTTTTTAAAGTACACACCTCCGTGCTGCCTGCATTAATACCTACCCTGATAGATTTAATGCATCAAAAACCCAAACATGAAACGTGTATGTTCACTTTTAAAGTGTGTGGAGAAAGAGACCCAATGAAAATCTGCACAGGCATCTGAAACAGTTTTCAGACTGGGTACAAAAATATGGCACTTACCATGCAAAATGTCTGAATCATCTTCTACAAAATCAATATCTCTCAAATCCCACTCAGCATAGTTGTCAAACTCCTGTTCAGAGGTGATTAATACATTGTCACTAATTAGCACTAAAATGTTGGCCTCGGGTTTCAGAACATGCAGAAGGACTGGGAACAGAGATATTTACTCAGACACAGGGTACAAGGTTCCACCCTGGAGCAACAAAGACCACAGGGGAGCTTCACCTGGGGAAAATGTGTGTAAATGCACCCCCATGGCTGCAACTGGAGCAGGATGTTGTGACAGGACAGTGGGAATGAATTGGGCCATGACTCCCTGACTGTGATGGGAATCAGAGTCACACAATGTCCTGAGCTGCAAGGGACCCACAAGGATCACCAAGTCCAACTCCTGGCCTGGCTCAGGACATCCCTAACAGTCCCCAGCACGTGCCTGAGAGCCTTGGGTGTGATTTTTGGGTGGTCTCTGTGCTGATTGTGCTCAGAGGTACAAAACCAAGCCCCTGTAAGGCTGAATTCATTCCTCCATGGGCAGCAGCAGGACCTGGGGCTTTGGCCCCCCCAGCCAAAAGCATGGAAAGCAATGCAGGTCTCCCAGGGATGTCAGGAGCAGAGCTGTGTGTGCTTTCCCCCAGGCAAGTGACAGGTCTGGAGCTGATCCTGTGGCCCAGCACCCAACTCCCAGCACCCAGCCTGCTCTGCACATCTGGACATCTGGACATGTGGTGGCAGCAGCACATCCTGCAGCCTCTGCTGCCTCTCCTGGCTCTGCAGGCCACCAGCGCCACCTCTGGCATCAAACCCTTCATTAACCCACAGGTTTAATCATGGAATATCTTAATTTGGAAGGGATCCATAAGGATCAGAGCCCAACTCCCTGCTCCTTGTGGCATAACCTTAAATTAAACCCCAGGACTAAGAGCATCCCTCAGTCCTGTGCCCTCACGTGGTGTTTAAATGAAGAGCAAAGACAGGCAGGGGCAAACAGGCTGAGCTGGCACCCACCAACAAATTTAAAAGAGTGGGAGGAGAGGCATTCCTACCTCCACAAAGTCAGCTCTGGCTGGCATGTACCCAGCCATGTCCCTGGAGAGCAAGGAGTCAAAGGTGGGCCGTGGGGGATCATCAGCAGCTGAAAAAAACCAAAGGTTTTCAGTCGTTGAGCAGGGCTTGGGATTTTTTTTTAAGGATCTGTAAATAGGTGTTTGTTTTGCTGGAAAAGTGGGAATAATTAGTTGAAGAAAAATACCCCGTTTTGGCTTTTATTCAGTGTTATAGTCAGAAAAGACAGAGTTCATCCAGAGAAAAATGCAGCAACCTGAGATCTTCATAGTATTCTCAAGAGTCAAACCCAAATTCAAGGTAATAAACAGGTAATAAAATGTAAACTTTACATTTTGGAGCTCAGCATCCCCCTCTAAACCTCTGCAGATCCCCTGGGGCTCAGCGTGCAGGTTCTTTTAGTTAATAGCAACAGGAGTGTTAAATCTGCCTCCTTCTGGGGGCCATTGACAGAGCTGCAATTAAATCCAGAGAACTCCCAGTTTTTACAGCACTTCCCAGCTGAGGAGCTCGGGGTTTTACAGACAATAACAAACAGTCTGAGGCTCACCCTGCGTTTGTGCAGGAGCTGAGCACTGTGTGTCCCACAGCACAGATAAAACAGGCTGAGGCACAGAGAGCTTGTCCTGGCCCAGGGTACATTAAAAAAAAAACTAAAAAAAAATCAATAACAGCCAGGGACAGAACCAAAATTGCCCAGTTCCTACTGTTTAACTCTAACCACTTTACTGGGAAATGTAAAGCTCCAGACAGGCAGCAAATGCCTCACCCAGAGAGGCTGGGGAGCTCTGGAGTGAGCAACTGCCAGACTTGGGGAATGCTAAAGATGTGAAATGCAAGGAAAACTGAGAATTTGTTAACTTGCTGCAGTTTAGCTCAGGCTTTTTTAACAGGCAGCTTTCAAGAGAGAGGTGTGAAATCAGCACAGTTGAAAGGAGTGATTTTATGGCAAATTAAATCAGCAGTTAGGCCTGGGACACAGAGTGTACACAGCAATGTGCACATGGTCAGAGGAAATGTCTGCAGGCAGAAATCCCTTCCCAGCTCCCTTGGCTGTGCAGGGCTGGACAGGGTGAGAACCACTCTGGTATCTGCCCTGAGGGACACAGGTGAAGGAGCTTTGGGGTGGGCTGTAACCCAATGGATACAAACATCCAGGTTTCTGTGTCCTCTGCCTGTGCAGGAACTTCTGCTTTTGAGCCCCTGATGTTTGTGTCATTCCCTGCTGTTTCCTGCCTTTTTCCCATGCAACTGGCAGCTTTCTGATACACCCAGGAATGAATCCAGTAGGAAGAGAACCCTCTTCCTGACACTCTCCAAATCAGTTATCAGGCCAGGTTATCCCTTTGGGAATGAACACAAACAGGATCTGTCCTTCCCAGAGCTGCTGGCTCCAGCCTTGGCAGAGCAGGGAGCAGGGCAGGGATACTCACAGTGGAAGGGAATGGCTGTCTCGTGGTGCTGAGCCTCCTCTGCCTGCTTCAGGTTCAGCAGGGTGGATGCAAACAGGGGGTTGTTGATGAAGTGCTTCATGTAGTGCTTCTCACACTCCTCCTTGGATTTGGTGCACATCTGGTTGGCCACGTCCTGCCTGCAGCAGGGAGAGGGGGTTTCATGTGAACAACACAGAAATGTTGGGTTTTTTAAATTTCTCCAGCGGGGAAAGATAATTTTGGACAAGGGACTGGTTGTGTTGTGTGCAGAGAACTGGTCTGTGAGGGTGTCTGAACTCACATTCTCAGCACCAACACTCACATGTTTGATCCAGTGCCAGGGAGCACCTTCTGAACAATGCAATTCACTGTTTCCATATGTTTTCATCTCTGCCTGATGCAATGTACCACACCTTTAACAGGCTTGAAATTTCCTGATGTTATTTGAGACCTTTTTACACATTTTACTGGCTCCAGGTAGTGGTGAACTCTGTAACCAGTTTTCAGTTTTACTTCTGACAGCAGTGTGCACCTAAGAACTCTCAGTTCTGCTTCTGTGAATTCTGGGGCTCTGTACTTTTAACACAACTGTTTTTAATAAAGGAGAAGACAGATAACTCATGGAAACAGGATCTGATACTCCAGCCTTCCACTTTAGCTGCTGAATTGGTGTCTCACCCACAATAAGCCATTGAACAGTCAATGTGCACTGATGAATTCAACAGTGAGACCCAGGGAAATGAGAGGAAAAACTGCCAATCATTGACTGAAATTGGCTGAATTGAATGAATCCTCACCAGTTCCCAAATCCACAGTCCATCACAGCTTCCAGGAGAGACATTTCCTCCTGAGCTGTCCAGTTGGGATCCAGGACAGGGAAGTCGGATGTCTGGAGAAGAAAAAAGCAGAACAAACTGTGATCCTCTGTTCCAACCCACCCCAGGAAGGGCAGAGAAGTTCTGAACCACAGGGCCACACAGGAGATAATTCTGGTAGTTGTAAACTTTCACAAAACCCGATTGAATAATTATTGGATTACTTTGGGCATTGGGTCACCAACCACAGCAAATACTGGTACATGTTGTGTCTCCCACCTGGAATTCCACAATGTTATACTACAAAACACAGTAAAAATTACTGGAGACTTCAGGAATTATTACTTTTGAGGAAGAAAAAACAAGCCTAGAGAAACAGAAGTCAGTGTACCTGGTTAAAGGACTGTAAGTCTAGTGAGGTGCATTGTGCTATCCAGGCACAATAAAAGATGCAGCTTTAAATGATTCCACTACTCCACTCTGTTCCAGGTGGGTATTTTTCTTTTTAAAACAGTTTTTAAACCTCTGAATCAAAGAATTGCATCCCTTAACCTTTCCATGTGAGTAAGCAAGGGTCTCACTCCTGGGAAGTTGTGCATTGAGTGGTGTTATCCAAAAGGAATATTTACCATTATCTCATAAGTGTGATCACTTTGATGCTTCTTGTATTCAAATCCTCGGGTGAAACACTGCAGAACAAAAGACCAGAACTGTGTTACTTCTGCCCTGAAAAGATTTTCACTGGTCCCTTTTTTAACTTTTATTCTCTGACCACCTGCCCGTGCCTCAATCCTTCACCCTCCAAACCCCTCCTTTGTCATTTCCCTGTCCCTGAGCAAACAAATGTGTCCAATGGATACAAGAGAGAGCTGTTATTGATGAATTTCTGGACAGCCTGGCACCAGAGAGGCCTTTGATGGCTCTCTCAGAGGAATAAAAGGCTCTGCCCTGCTGCTGGCACTCACCTGCAGGCACAGCAGGAAGGGAGGGGGCCCACACTCAGCACATTTCACGTAGGGCTCTGTCAGGTACGAGGAGCAGCCCCGGCACGGGGGCTTATCAAAGGGGTCACCTGGGAAAGCAGAGGGAAATCTCCTGTGGCACAAGCACAGCACTGCTTTGGCAGCCCCCAAATCCACCTCTGCCCAGCCCCAGGAGTTGATAATCCTTGTGGGTCCAGCTCAGGATGTTCTGTGATTCTATGGATTTTAAGTAAATTCAGTTGTGCAACAAAATAAGTAAGACTGTCAGGTTATAATGGCTTCCAGCTCAGAGAGAGCAGGGTTAGATTGGAATGTTGAGGAATTGGGAGGAAATCCTTCCCTGTCAGGGTGCACAGGTTGCCCAGAGAAGCTGTGGCTGCCCCTGGATCCCTGGAAGTGTCCAAGGCCAGGCTGAATGGGGCTTGGAGCAGCCTGGGATAGTGGCAGGGCGTGTAATTGGATGGGCTTTAAGGTTCCTCTTCCCACCCAAACCAGTTTGGGATTCTGTGATTCTGATTTTTCCCAAGAAAACCGATTTGAACCAGCTCAAAACCCTTGTTTGTGGTTTATCATGCCCAGAGGTGGGAGCTGATTTATCTGATGGCACTCACTGCTGAAGGAGGCCAGGCGCTCCATCCCTCCCCCCTGGTGCTGGTCTTGCTCCTTGGAACAGCCTGAGCGTGAGCCTTGTCCCAAACTGTGTATCCCAAAGGGAATTCTGTCCCTGCAGCCTCCTCTTCCACAGATGGGATGCTCCCAGGATGTCCTGAGCAGGGAGCAGAAGGGCTGTCAGCAGCCTTTTACACCCCATTCCACACAGATCAGAGTCTGTTCTCTGGCAATGGGGAGAAATCAAACACGGAGACGGGGAGTGATGGGGATGCAACCCCTGAGTGAGGGTTTCAGTGGGAATGGATGGGCTGAGCCGTTAATGAGCAAGTGCTGTGCAGGGAAGGGCTCTGCACCTCCCAGAAGCACAGCCCATATCCCAATCCCCCATATCCCAATCCCCACTGCCCCATATCCCACACCCCCATATCCCAATCCTTATTCCCCATATCCCACTCCCCCATATCCCAATCCTTATTCCCCATATCCCAATTCCCACTCCCCATCTCCCACTCCTCCATATCCCACTCCTCACTCCCTCATACCCCATTCCCCCATATCCCAATTCCCACTCCCCCATATCCCACTCCCCACATCCCAATCCCCACTCCCCCACATCCCACTCCCCACATCCCAAT
>VZTR01001039.1:12748-36213 GCA_013400775.1 Chaetops frenatus | reverse complement strand
TTTTTTTGCCTCTTCCAGTGTGGAGAGCCCAGTTTGGGGGAGCCATGGAGGAGTCTTCCCAAGGCAACAAAGCCCTGGACATGAACGCTCACTCCCGCTTCATCATTGGCTCAGTGTCAGAGGACAACTCGGAGGATGAGACCAGCTCCTTGGTGAAACTTGATCTGCTGGAGGAGAAGGAGAGGTCTTTGTCCCCTGTGTCTGTCTGCTCCGATTCCCTCTCAGACCTCGGGCTTCCAAACACTCAGGATGGGCTGGCCAGCCACATGAGGTATGGATAAACAGTTCTCCAGTTTTTTACCCTGTCAGTTCCAGAGATAATCCAAAGGTTCAGCTTTATACCCATGTTTGGCTGTGAATGTTTTTGTTGTGCCGAGACACGCTCCAGTGTCCTGTTTCTGAATGACCTCTGGCATGTTTATCTATGCCAAACCCTTCAGTTTCCCTTTGGTTTTAGTGAAATATTTGTGCCTAAATTCCTTAAGCACCTTGCCTGTCTTGTCCTGGCTTTCAGGAAAAGGAAATGTCTTCACCGAGGTAGTTAAAGTTTTCACTTGTGTGTGGGGTTTTTTGAGCCCTGTTTCTTGAGAGCGAGAACAATATTTGCTTATTTTGTCTTTGCTTTAAATGTAGCCAAAGAATTGGCAGTGGGTAGGATCAGTGGCTCCATACTGGAATTTTTTTGGTTTGGATAGGGAAAATTTTGCTGGTTGTAGTAAAGATTGGAGTCCTGCAGTGGGATGATAAACCAAGATTTAAAGTGGTGGCTGCTGCCTGAGCTCAGGGTTGGTCTCAGGGCTGCCCCACTCCTGAGTCTTTGTGAATGAGCCATGAGTTGGAATTTTGAGGTCGTGGTTGATGGTATTTCCTTGTCCAAAGGCCCCTTTATTTTTAGGTGTTGCTGATTTGTTTTCCACTAGTGGGATGTGCCTGTTGGATTTTCCCTGTTGCACTCTGGGCCCTTTCCATGTACAGATCAGAGTTTCTTGGTGCCTGGCCAGCCTTGCTTCCCTCTCCCAGGTGTCCTGCATTTATTTCCCATATCCCAGGAGGTCTGCTCGTTCTGCCTGTGCCATCCCATTCCAGGAGCACACAGGACACTGTGAATCCCACTCCACTTTTCACTGGACAATCCCTCACTGCCTTTGCTTTGTTGCTTTTGAAGGAATGCTTGATTCCAGAAAGACTTCCTGACCAGTGGTAGATATTTACAGCCCTTGTTCTTGTGTTCTACTGGTTTCTTTGCTTGTGCACGTTAAGGAATTGTAACCTCTCCTTTGTTTTTTTTTTTTTGGTGGTTCCCTTCCCACTTCATGGGGAGGGAAGAACACACAGTCCCAATCCCCTGAGGTTGGGGCAGGAGGGGGACATTGGTCTGTGTTTGACAGAGCTGTGCTGGGCACCTTCAGCCAGCTGGCAAATGCACAACTGATGCAAAACCTTAAAGCAAATTTACAGAGGGTTATCTTCCCAGAGCCTGCCAGCTGCAATGGTTTGGCAGCACAAAAGGTAATTTTGAAGCAGGAAGCTGTAACTGTGTATATATATATATATATATCTCAGGAACAGAAGGAATTGGATGAGCATCTAACCACAAGTGTGTAAAAGGACAATATCAGAGCAAGAAACTTCTAGGACAGTGCCTGGCAGCAGAGAGCCTCAGTGCAATAGGTGTGCAACCTTGGGCACCTCTGTTGTAACCTCTGCTTACTTTGGCAGCCTCTTTGGGGAGCACTTGACTTTTGAGTTAAATGGGAGAGAAATGCCAATTCAAATAAAAAAGTTCCAGAGTTATGGGCTGTTTTTCTAAGATAAACTCAGATGGGTTGAAATACTTTTCAGGATGGTTGTGCCTTTCATCAGGAGATTTCTAAATCATGTTTGCAGATGGAGAAACTGAGACTAAGACAACAGCAAAGACAAGTTGACCAGCTTGCCTGGAGTCACTCTGTGACAGGTAATGGAACAGAGGTGCTCTTGCTTCCAGCTTCCTTTTGGTGGTCACAAAGGTCCCACACTTTGTAAAGTGATAAAGGTAAATTCACAGGGAGTTCTGTACACTTTGACACAAGGTGCAGGTCCAAGGGAGCGTATCTTTTGGAAGAAGTTGCCAAAAATCCTTCCATTTGCTGGTGATTTTCCCACAGGATTAAAATAGAGATGGCTCACATTTGAGGTGAGGGACTTTGCTGCAGAGCAGCTCTCAGGGAACAATTATGATTAAAATGCAGGATTTACTCAGCTGCCAAAGCTTTCTGAGGGCACTTTATTGATCTTTATTGATCTTTATTGTTTATGCTGGTGCTAAAGGCGCTTTTGCTGGGACAGGTTGTGCACTCTGGCCTCTGCTGCCACTGGACATCTGTGGGGACCTTCAGTTGTGCCAGCTGGCTGCTGCTCTAGGGGGTTGAGACAGCCACGCTCTGAGAATGAACCTGAAATTGCTGTGAGGAACAGCAGTGCCTAAAAACTGGAGTGTGGAGAGAGTAACCACACAGACTGAGTGTTCAGATGGTTCTTGTTGCATTTTGCACCTTTACATAATAAAACCAGGCATGCCATATTTTCCTTTTTTTTTTTTTGCCTGTGTTGTCTCTGAGTTCAAAAGTTTCCATCAGTGCTTCCAACCAGTCCTGCTGGGATACAGTTCTCCTTGTAGTGAGCTGTTATAGAGTTGCTATGCTCCTTTCTGAAGTTTTAGGGGTGGATTAAGTAACTCCTCCAGAAATGCCACTTGGAAAATATTCTGGGCCCGTCTGTTTTGTTTAATAAATTGTTCCTGATTATTGCTAAATTTAATTTTAAGCTTCCAAGACGGTATCTCGTATCACATTCTTGTTTAAAATAGAACAAAACCTGGATGTCTTCTGGTATTTGTACATCAGGGCTCTGGTTTCATAAGCAGTGACATGGGTGCACAGAGTCACCTGACAATCCACTTGTATCAGCTGAAAGCCAAATTTTTGGATGCAGTTCAGCTGTTACCTCATACAAAGCCCAGAGAGTTTAGCTGTTGCTCCTGACACTGGTTGGACCTCCCAGTGTACTGTCTCAATAAATGATGGAGATGCTTAAGCAGAACCAATCATCTACTCAAGGAAATTTGGACAAATGCCTCAATTTTAGCCTGGGCAGAAGTGGCTGAGTGTGCCCAGCCTGGCACTGGGATAAGGAGCCTGCTTAGAAACAAGCCCTAGAGTGACTGCACAGAGCCCTGAATGAAATGAAAGCTCCTTTTGAGCCTGTTGTGAATCTAAAAAAATTCCTTTCCAGCCCAGCAGTTTGTGGCTGGGAGGTTGCACTGTGGGGCATTGATCCTGTGGAATTGTTGGTGCTGCTGTGGTTTCAGCCCGGCTGTGGGCAGGGAGGTGCTGTGGGGGCTGCTCCACAGAGGGTTTCTGCTCTGCTGCCTGGCTCCTTCCCATTCCAGGCTGTCTGCAGGGTCCTGCTGAGGGGTCTGATCTTCTCCTGGCTCTGCCTGTGCTGCTGCTGAGGGTTCTGTGCATGGAAGGAGCACTTTCCTCTATCCCAGCCTGGCCTTGGGTGCTTCCAGGGATCCAGGGGCAGCCTCAGCTTCTCTGGGCGACCTGTGCCAAGCCCTCCCCACCCTCAAAGGGAAGAATTGCTGCCTAATTTGTCATCTAAACCTGCCCTTCTTCAGCTTAAGGCCATGAACTTCACCCACCTGGAGTGAAAAGTTGATTTCCTCCTCTCTCTCTCTCTCTCTGTTGAAAGAAGAGGAGGTGGTTTGGGCTCGTGGCTGTGCCTGGTTGTACTGATAACGTGGGAATTCTTTCCTTCCCTGGAAGCTGCTCTGCTTCCTGAGCAAACACACTGCAAAGATTTCTCCTCTGCATAGCTCTCAGAAGTTGTATTCTTATTTTGGTGTTGTTTCCCTCCCTCTGGCCTCAGTAAACAGAGGAAGTGTCCTCTCCAAATTCAGGCATTTGTTGGGAGGTTTCGCAGAGATTCCCTGGCTGAGAAACCACAGTGTGACAGCATCTCCCACGTGCTCAGTGATCTGATCCTTCTAACTGAAAGATAACAAATCTCTTACCTTGGGTAAATTTCATGTGAAACTCCCCCACCTACCCCCTAACTCTGATTTGAAAAGATCCATTCTCGTGTTCCTGCAAATCAGATCTGTTCAACATTTGAACTTTGCCAAAGAGCACGGGGAGGGCTCCCTGCCAGGGACTCCAGTTCCACTCCACCCTCTGGTGCAGAACTATCTTGTGCTGCTGCTCTTTTTGTTGTTGTTCATTTTTATCTTGGTGCCAGGGCTTGACCTGGAGAGTGTTGGGCTGTTTGCTGCTCCAGGAGCATGTGGAATTTTTTACTTTGTGAGGATGTAAAAGTAAAGCTCTTTTGGTACTTTGTGGGTTTAGGAACTGGATATGGATATCAATTTGATTTAAGTTGGCTGTTAATTTGGATTGGTGTTTGGATTCACTGGGTATTTTGAGTTCCAGGGTGTTGCTTTTGGACTTGGAAGGAACCTCAGTGATTTGGGGTGTGCATCCTGGGAGTGCTCCTGTTCCAAATGCATCCAGCATGGCACATAAGTGTGTGGTTAGGAAAAGGAGTTTCTGGCAAACTGCTGGCACTTGGTTTTTTGGGAGGAATCGTGGCAGGTTGTACCCATTTAGGCTCTGTAAAAATCCCTGCTTTAGGCTAAAGACCTGCCTGGAGTGATGCTGGAATTCCGTGTTAGCATGGAACAGGAGTTATTTACCAAGCAGTGCAGGTTTTGTTCTCTGCTGCATCCTTTATTTAATTCCCTGAAATCCTGGGGTTCAGTTCGCTGTCAGAGCTGAGTCGAGGTTCATTTGTTCTGGCCTCTAGGTGAAGCCCTGTGTCTGCCAATTCTGGCTCTTTAAAACCTGGGCAAAACTGCCTTTGACTGAGTGCAGATTGCTGCTTCCAGTGCCTGAGGCCCAGGGAACTGTTTATTCCAGCTGTGGAATTCTGCAGCCCTTGCTGGACAGCATTTCTGCTTGTTCCTTCCCTCTGCCTTCCTGTGAAATAGGATGCAAGGGCAGAGCTAAAACTGGAGCAGATCTTCGGGAGGCTTCAGCTGCCTGAGCTTTATCACCCGGATCGAATACGTGTTCCCATCATGTTTACAACACCCGGAGCCCAAATGGACGGGGGAGAGCTGCCCTTCCCGCACCCTTCACAGGCCAAATCCAGAGGGAAACAATCCCCAATCCTCTCTCTGGGGAGTTTATATGTGTGTGTGTGTGTCTGTGTGTGCTGCAGCCTGCTCCAGGCTGCCTCCCACACCGGGCAGCCCTGCATCCCTGGAATACACAGAAACATCACCCGCAGCCCCTGGCGTGTGCATCGCTGCCCAGCCCCTCTCCGCAGCCCCGCAGGCGCTGGGAGGTTGCACTGTGGGGCATTGATCCTGTGGAATTGTTGGTGCTGCTGTGGTTTCAGCCCGGCTGTGGGCAGGGAGGTGCTGTGGGGGCTGCTCCACAGAGGGTTTCTGCTCTGCTGCCTGGCTCCTTCCCATTCCAGGCTGTCTGCAGGGTCCTGCTGAGGGGGTCTGATCCTCCTCTGGCTCCGCCTGTGCTGCTGCTGCTGTCACCCGCCCACCCCTCCTGAAAGCCCCCACGTGAGATCCTACGAGTGGGCTGAGTTCTGGGGGTCGCAGGGCCCGCGGCTGGGGATGCGCTCACCGGATGCTCCCGGAGCAGAATCCCCGCGGCTCCCGCATCCCTTGGGGGGGATGCTGGTGGGGGGCAGGGCGGGCTGTGCGCCCCATTCCCAGGCGTGCCCCCAGTTTGGGAGCTCGTCCCGGGGCTCCCGTGGCTCGGAGCAGGCGCTGCAGTTCCAGCTCCTTACGTAACCTGTGGCTGCTGCTCTGCCTGTGCCGATCAGCTGCTCCGTGCTGCCAGTGACGCCAGGGAGGCTGGTCCCCTCCGCCGCGTCACAGCCAGGGTGACACGGCCCTGGGGGGGGAGCCAGGGACAAAGGTGAAGGGATTTGGAGCAGGCGGGGAAGCGCCGCTGCTCCTGCGGCTTCTCCTTCAGCTGCAGAATTGGCAGAATCCAAGGGCTGCGCAGGGGAGCTGCGAGCGAGCCCGAGATCCATTGATTCCTGCACTCAGCATGGAGGATTCTGCAGAGCAGAGTCAGGAGATGAGGTACCACATGCTGCAGAGGTAAGGATCGCCCATGTGCCCGTCTCCTCCTGCCTGGGCTCTGTGCCAGGGATGCTCGCTGAGCTTTCGGGGTTCATTTTATCCTCTGGAGCCTGTGGGCTCTCTGTGCATGCAGCCTCTGACAAAGATGCCTCAGCTGGGGGACCGGGCCCGTTCGAGTTGGAGGTTCTGCACAACTTCTGTCCCCTGTGAGCTCTGAAGGATAGAAAAGCACATTGAAAATTCCTCCATCACAAAAGGTGGCAGTTGTGAGCGGGTGATTAATAGGGATGGCAGGCACTAACTCAGCATTTATTCTGTTTTGTTTAAAGCTCTGTGCTTTCTTCCTTCCTGTCCAGTTTCTACCTCATCTTATCCCGCAAAAAAAACCAAAAAAACAAAACCAAAACAAACCCAACTCTACTGTTTTGGTTACAATGTGCAGCCTGTGATTATTGCTAAATAAACTTCATGTTCTTGGCATGCTCACAAATCAAACTGTAGTTGTTTATAAACAAGTGTTTGTTGCATTCTGGATGATGAACCTCTGGCTCTGTTGACATTTTGCCTGTAGCAGTATCTTTGTGTGTAGTAATTTCTTGGTGGCACAGTTCATACTTAAACATATTCACAAATTCTCACCTTGGGATTTTTGTCTCTTCCTATTTTTGTTGAGTCTGCTCTCAATAAACCTGTAATGCATAAACCTCCCTCACTCCTTGGACTGTGCTCCTCCCTTGCCAGGGAGACTCTGACCCCCCTAAATACACAAATTTAGCAGAAATTACACCTTAACTACACATTTGCTCTCTTCCTTGCCTGTTGGCTCCTGTCCTTGTATTCCCAGGCTGAGTTCCCAGGAGTGGGTGAACTTTTGCTCACAGGGACAGGTTCTAAGCTGGGTGACAATGTCTGGAAGTGCAGCTGAGTGCAAGAAGGGAAAGTACGAGGGGCTGAACCTGTGCACACAGATTTTCTCTGGGTGTCAGCTCCCTGCTCTTCTCTGAGATAAGATACTCACTGAATGGAGCTGGTCTGACCTGGCAGAGCCATTTCTGTGTCCCACAATGTCACTGAGAGTGACAATATTGGTGTTACTGTGCTCCTGGTGAGGTGTTCAGGAGGGTCTGTGTTCCACCTGGGTGAATATTTGTGGGCCACAAGGTGTTTCTGAGGGAATGTGAGGGGGAATCTGTGTGATCCCTGTCAGGCTGTGGCCCTGGGAACAGCAGCTCCTTCCAGCTGGGATGCTCCAGCCCTGCCCTGGGGCAGGTGCAGCTCTCAGGCTCCCTGGCTTTGGTGGCTGTGATGGAGAAGGAGATCTGTAGTTGTGCCTTGGCTTCTCCTGGCGTTGGTTTTCCTTTTGTGCCTTCCCCCAGCAGTTCCAGTCTCTCTCTGTTGCATCCCATCCCATTCCCAGTGGAGTTACTCAATGGAGCAGCCCTTCAGCAGCTGGTGAGGCCACAGGTTCCATCCAGAGAGCTCCTGGTGCTCCTGGGGCTTCCCAAAGCTCTGAGCTGAGCTTCCCAACCTTCCTTCCTGCAGAAGGGTCCTGTGATCCTTCCCGTGTTCCTGGGAAGGGAAACTTGGGGAAAACACAGTAAATACAGTAAAAACTGTGGGGTGAGCAGAGAGGTGAAGCTTCAGGGCCTGTGAAATGAAAAAAGTGTCCCATTAATTCCGTGTCGTGCTGCGCCGTGGCAGACCCTGGGCGTGAGGAGCAGCTCTGTGCTTTTCCCTGGAATTCCCTCTCACAGTCTCAGCTTTGTAAAGTTCAGCAAATCAAAGCCAAAGGGTGCTGTCTCCCCGTGTTGTTGCTGTGGAAGCTGAAGCAGGAGGAGGGGAAGTGGCTGTGCCATTCCCACACTGAAGGGCTGTGGCAGGACACGGGCTTGGGCTTGGCAGGCACAAAGTTGGCTTTCTGTGCTTGTAGTAGGAGTAATGTGATTAATTTGTCCTCTGGCTCTCAGAGCTTTTGAGGAAGGTATTAAACACTGGGTAGTGGAAAACTCTTGGAAAAGGATTTCTGCAGCCAGTCTGAGTCTCTTGTTTGCACCAGGAGATGAATTTGCTGTACTTCCCAAGAGGATTTCCTTACAGAATCTGAACTTTCAGCTTGTTTTGCCAAAGCCAGAAATCACTGTTGTTGTTTCCAGTTCCTCTGGATGGGTTGAAAGCAATCTGGTGGAGCATTGTTGTTCTGCGTTGGGCAGCATCATACAGCAAACATATTTTTCCCAATTTTTATTTTGGCATAGCTGGAATTTTTACAGACAACCTGAAACTTTTGTGTGGAAATAACTGAAAAGTAATTTAAAAGGAGTCATCCCTGTAAAACTGGGGAGCAGGCCGTGTGGGTCTGGAGGCAAGGAGGGATTCTCCTCATCGGAATGTGGTCAAAGAGAACTTTCACATTATTCACATATTTCTTTTGGTGGTGTCCAGCTGCACTGACAGGTTGTTTTCTGTCTTCCCCCATTTCCTCAGGCCCAGCATGTCTGGTTTGCACCTTGTCAAGCAAGGCAGGGACAGGAAGAAGGTGGACGTGCAGCGGGATTTCACCGTGGCTTCTCCAGCAGAATTTGTCACTCGTTTTGGAGGGAATAAAGTTATTGAAAAGGTAAATTCCTGACCTTTTTTTAGCATGTTACAGCTCCTCTCTGCAGCTGTGACTTGTCTCTCTCTAAGGCTGTACGTTGCAGGTAGCAAATTATTAATATTCCTGGAATCACTGTGTTTCCTTTTTCTTTGTGATAAGTAAATATCTCGTTATTTTAGCTTAATGTAATAAGGAAAAAAAAAAAAAAAGTCAGTGAGCCAGAGCTCACTTCTGCTGATACAGAAGGGTTTATAGACAGATGTAACAAAAGTAGAAAAACGGTAAGAAAAAAGTAAAAAAGTGGAAAACCACTAAGAAATATATTTAAAAATAAATAATAGTTTGACTTGAGTCCTTCTGCTGTTTAATCCAACCAAGGCATAACACATTACAATTTTATGCTGAAACAAGGGCTGCTCTCTGAATTGACAGATGGGCCACGATGCTGGCTGAGGAAACTGCACAGCCCAAAACTGGGCAAATAATCTGCAGGGGAGGGGGGAAAAAAAACCCCCCCAAAACCCAACCTGCTTTAGTGCTTGTTTATTGTTTTGTGCTATTTAGACTCCATTTCATCCCAGCCTCTAATGCACCCAGGTCCTGATAGCAAACAATGGCATTGCAGCAGTGAAGTGCATGAGGTCCATCCGGCGCTGGTCCTACGAGATGTTCCGCAACGAGAGGGCCATCAGGTTCGTGGTGATGGTCACTCCTGAGGACCTGAAAGCCAATGCAGGTGAGCTGGGGGAGCTCAGGAAGGGTCACAGCCTTCTCCTTGCACAGCCCTGGGGCTGCATGGTGGGGGTGTCCAGCTGACCTGCCAGCGTGGGGTGATCTTGAGCAGCTCGGTGCTTCCAGTCAGCTCCGTGAGGAGCAGCTGAGGGATGTGGGAGGGCTCAGCCTGGGGGGGAAAAAAGGAGGATTTGAGAGTCCTGCTGTTAGATTTGCAGCCTAAATGGGGCCTCCTCTGTGTTTGCAGAGTACATTAAAATGGCAGATCACTACGTGCCCGTCCCAGGAGGACCCAACAACAACAACTATGCAAACGTGGAGCTCATCCTCGATATTGCCAAGAGGATTCCAGTGCAGGTGAGAAGGGTCACAGACACTGAGCCAGCTTCCCTCCTTCAGTCAGGGGTTGTGCCTGGGGAGTGAGGCAGGACGAAGAAACTGGAATTCCAAGCCTGTATTAGCACCCCAAGGCAACACATGTGACAGTGCAGGGGCTGTCCCAGGATGAGTATCTGCAGGAGAGGGAGGTTCCCTGCAGCCCTGCACTTCCCTCCACCCAGCAGCCTGCTTGCACTCATCTGCAAGGTGCAAATCATCCTTTAAACCCAGCACAGCCTGTAGCTCCAAGGCTGCTCTGGCTCCTGGGTGTTCTCAGGCTGTTTTCCATGAGGAAAAGAAAGATTTGGAGTGTTTGCATGTGTCTCTTTCTGCTCACTTGCTTGTTTTATTCAAACAAAGAGCAAATTGTTCCTTTTCTCCTGCAGGCTGTGTGGGCTGGCTGGGGCCATGCATCAGAGAACCCTAAACTGCCAGAACTTCTCCACAAAAACGGGATTGCTTTCATGGGTGAGGAGATGGACTGCTCATCTACTGTCTAGTCCTTGTTGGAAGGTGGGGAGGTTTAGGGAGATAGAAAATCCTGAGTCCAAGAGAGAGCCATGAGGAATGGATGGGTGGGTGATCTGTTCTTTACAGTAGTTTTTATATGGAAGAAGGATAAAGTTCTCCAAAATAGCCTTTAATGTTGAGATAAAAAATCAGAAGAGATTCCTGTTAAACCAGATTGTTTCAAAAGGTGAATGTCCCTGTTCTCATTTTAAAGAGGATTCAGTTTTATGGGAAGAGTGGAGTTTTTCCCAGATCAGACTTCTGAACATTTCCCTAATGTCTGCTTTCCCTTGTGTCTCTGTCATGCTTTGCCTTTGCTCTTTGCAGGTCCTCCCAGCCAAGCCATGTGGGCCTTAGGAGATAAAATTGCTTCTTCCATCGTGGCTCAGACTGCTGGCATTCCAACTCTTCCTTGGAGTGGCAGTGGTAAGAAGGAGATTGTCCCGTGTTCATCAAGATCATCCTAATCTTTTTTTCCTTCACCATGTCTAATTATGAAGAAGCTCCATGCTCAAAAGTGTGTTCCAGGAGCTGTTCCACCTGTTCAGGGTTTCCCATTTGTGCTGTGTGCCCACCACAGCAGTGAGATGGCTTGGAAGCAATGGCATTAGGGATGGAATGAGCCTGGAGATGGTGGGAGAAGCTGGCAGCACCCAAAGGAGGCCTGGAAGGAGGGGTTGGGAGGAGAAGTGAGGAAACATGACAGGGGTTGTTTCCTGGAGTGCAGCTGATGCTCACAGGCTCACCTGGTCCACCCAGGGCTTGGAGACACCTGGTCTAATGGAAAGTGTCCCTGCCTGTGGCAGGGGGTTGGAAAAAGATGATCTTTAAAGTCCCTTCCAAGTCAGACCATCCCGTGATTCTGTGTAGTTTTGGAAGCCATTCTCTGCTTCTGTGGAAATTCCTCTGCAGTTTCAAAACCCCATCAATAACAACCTACTTCTCACAGATAAATGGAGGAGGATATAATGGATTGGATAAAAATACCTGCTGCCCAGAAATCAGGAATGCCTGTTTACATTCTGCATTCTCCCTTTTCTAAGTGCTCCCAGCCTGGTTCCTCATGGAGCTGTGGCTGTGGCTTGTGTCCCCCACGTGCTGAGGTGGCTTCTCACAGCCTGGGCAGCACAAGGAGCTCAGAGGGTGATGTTTGTGTTTCAGGGCTTCGAGTGGACTGGCAGGAGAATGATCTCCAGAAGCGGATCCTGAACGTTCCTCAGGAGCTCTACGAGAAGGGCTACGTGAAGGATGCAGATGATGGACTGAGGGTGGGTCTGGGGAGGTCTTTGAGGGCTCACAGGGCTGGGGTTGAGCTTTCTCCTCGTGGCAGCACAAACTGGAACCAGACTGCAGCCCCACAGCTGGCTCCTGGAAATTGGGAAGTGACCATTCACAAATCTTTGGCCCCGGCCTGGAGAATTGGGTGAGGATTAGCAGAGAGAGGCAGAGTATGGGACAAAGGTTGTGTTGCATTAAAAGCTGTCATCTAGTTTTTGTTTAGTGCAGGAAGAAGGTGTTTTTAATAAAAATCCACAACCACACACTTGATTTCATCTTTTGAGTTTCTCCTTGAGGAAGATTTTTAGGATAAGAAATATTCCTGGCACAATACAGGATTTGGAGTTTTCCTTTGTGAAGAGCAGGGGTAGGGATATGACATTTCCCTGTTCCTCAGCTTAATGATTATCTGTATTATACAAAAGCTTTTTTGTGGGTTCATAGATTTCATGGCGTTGAAGTACTGACAAGAGATTTTGTGGTCATTTCTAGAGGTCAGAGTTCTCTGTAATCACAAAATCCCTGCTGATTTTTCCAGCTACAGGCACTCTCTCCAATGGGATATTTGGTTTCTGTCCCATTGGTTGCTAAATTGGAAGCTTGGATGTGAACCAACAGGGAAATAATGATCTTTTCACTTGATTCTGCTGCCTTTTTGTACTCAGCCTTGTTTTTCTGCCCATCTTGCCAGGCTGCTGAGGAGGTTGGCTACCCTGTCATGATCAAGGCTTCTGAAGGAGGAGGAGGAAAAGGAATCAGGAAAGTTAACAGTGCAGATGACTTCCCCAATCTGTTCAGACAGGTGACTTTTCCCACTGCTCTGTGCTGCCTTGTTCTAAATGCTCAGGCTGGGTGGCTGGGAGACCTCAGTGCTGAGGGTCCATCTTACCCAAGATGCTCTGCCTGTTCACTCTGTCCCTGCTGTAGGTTCAAACTGAAGTCCCAGGCTCTCCCATCTTTGTGATGAGGCTGGCCAAGCAGTCCAGGCACCTGGAGGTGCAGATCCTGGCAGACCAGTATGGCAATGCCATCTCCCTCTTTGGCCGGGACTGCTCCGTGCAGCGCCGGCACCAGAAAATCATCGAGGAAGCTCCAGCCTCTATTGCAACCTCAGCAGTGTTTGAGCACATGGAGCAGGTGAGAGTGGCTCTGCAGCTTCCTTTCCTCTGGCCAGGCTCCAGAAACAGGCAGGGCTTTGTGGTTTTATTTCACATCACCCAGAGTTTTGCGTTGGTGAATGTTTCAAAGGAGCGATACGAGGTTCTATGTCCTGAGCTGCTGGGTGTGGGCAGCCACTCATGTTTCCACACTAAATCTCACCAACAGCTCCTTTCAAAGCTGTATTCCCCCCAAAAAGGGGAGGGAAGTGTGTTTTAACTGCGTGTTACCATGTTAAAAGCAAATTTCAGGAGTTGCAGGAATTGCCTAACGTTGAGTGTTGCAAATATTTGCTTCAAACTCTTCTGTAAATCGTACATTAAGTAAGTTGGAAATCAAAACTCCCATGCCACAGGCTTTTCTCTGAGCAGCTCTTGGGCCTGTTACAAGTGCTGGGGTGTTTCAGAACGCCAGCAAAAATCTGAAGTGGGCTTGGTGGAGGAACAGAGAGAGCACAGGTAGCTGGCAGTGCAATGTTCTTTTTTCCCGTGTCCCAGTGCGCAGTGAAGCTGGCCAAGATGGTGGGATATGTGAGTGCAGGCACTGTGGAATACCTGTACAGCCAGGATGGCAGCTTCTACTTCTTGGAGCTGAACCCACGCCTGCAGGTGGAGCATCCCTGCACAGAGATGGTGGCTGATGTCAACCTGCCAGCAGCACAGCTCCAGGTGAGCACAGAATATTGAATTTCTCACCTTTCAGCAAGTTCAGCCGTTGTTTGAAGTCCCCCAAAGCCATGAGATCCTGTGGAGAGCAGTTGTTGATATGCTGTGGCTTTTCAGTCCCTTGTGTGTCCCCCAAAGTTCAGTCCCTTGTATGTTCCAGGTGAGCGCAGAATATTGAATTTCTCACCTTTCAGCAAGTTCAGCCGTTGTTTGAAGTCCCCCAAAGCCATGAGATCCTGTGGAGAGCAGTTGTTGATATGCTGTAGCTTTTCAGTCTCTTGTGTGTCCCCCACAAACTCCTGGCCCCCAACTTTTCAGCAGTGGGGGGGATGCCACAGTCCCCTCACACTTCATTAAAGCTCTGTATGATTTTCTACTTACTTTTTGAACTGTATCTATAAAAAAAACCCCCAACTAATGAACAGGGCAAGTGGGATTTTGCTCCATAAGGATGCAGCCAGCAGCTGGTTCTGCAGGTTACTCTCCCCACAGTTTATAATTGCAAAATTCCACAGTTTCCTATAACCAATTAGGGCCCTTCTGTCTCAGTAGATGATGAGTATATTTTTACCAAGCCTAATGCGTGCCCATCCTCAGCTGAGCTGGCACTGTCAGCTTTCCCTGGAGCCTTTTAATCAGTCAATGGAAAATACTGGCTGAAGGGCTTAAGGTGGATATTACACTGAGCTCAGGTGTCCTGGGAAATGGGAGTGTTTGACTCCACAAGGACAGAAACTCACTGCTGAGGTTTTTCAATATATATTTTTTTTTTCTCTCTCTCTCCTTAGATTGCCATGGGGATCCCCCTGCACAGGATCAAGGATATCCGGGTGATGTATGGGGTTTCTCCATGGGGGGACACAACCATTGATTTTGAGAACTCAGCCCATGTCCCCAGTCCCCGTGGGCACGTCATCGCTGCCCGCATCACCAGTGAGAATCCTGACGAGGTGAGACCTTACCTTCTGTGCCTGCTGCTCACTCTGGGCCTTACAGGGCCAGTCCCTGCTGCTGCTGCTGCAGATTCTGGCAGCAGATTTAAAAGATTCTTCCCCTACCTCACTTAGGCACAGCCTGAAGTTGTTACACCACGTACAGCACAAAGAGGAGCTGTCAGAGCTTTCAGAAGCCCCATTCTGGATTATTCACTTTTTCTTTAGGGTGTAGAGCAACGTCTGTCTGTCTTTGCAGGGGTTTAAGCCCAGTTCTGGCACAGTTCAGGAGCTGAATTTCCGCAGCAATAAGAATGTCTGGGGCTATTTCAGTGTTGCTGCTGCAGGAGGGCTCCATGAATTTGCTGATTCCCAGTTTGGTCACTGCTTCTCCTGGGGAGAGAACCGTGAAGAAGCCATCTCGTAAGTCAGAAATGTGGGAGAGCCTTGGGGATTGGGTTTGTACCATGGGGAAACGAGGCTTTTTGCTTAATTTTCTTTCTTTTTTCCCCTTTCTGTTTCATCCTTGCCTTGTATACCTGCTGCTGGGGTGTGACACAGCTACCACAGTGTGAAAGTCCCTCTTTAAAGCATCCAGGTGAAGGCTTTTAACAGGACAAATATTGCTAGCCTGACTTACCAATGCTTCAGGATTGTAAACCACCGAGTGTCCTCTGTGGTGTGGGATTTTAAAGCATCTGGTCCTGAGACAGACCTGTCTGACCTGTCATCCACGTTTTTCATCCAGAGCCTTTCCCCTGTTCCACTCTGGATGGGATGGACACCACGTCTGTCTGTCTGTCTGTCTGTCTATTGTACACTCCTGACACGTGGTAGGGGCCTGAGTGGTGATAACAGGGTGAACTCCTGATCCCACTGAGCTGCTCTTCACAGCAGCAGCAGGCTGAGAGGAATCAATATTCTCCCATTCCCAAACATTCCTGCAGGATCCTGCTCCAGTTCCTGTGCTCTCTGCTCTGACCTCCAGGCGCTTTTCCCTCTGGAGCTGCCAGCTCGCGTGCTACCATTAGGATGGGACAGATAACAGGGCTTCTTTCCCCTTGCAGAAACATGGTGGTGGCTCTGAAGGAGCTGTCCATCCGAGGGGACTTCAGGACCACTGTGGAATACTTGATCAAGCTGCTGGAGACAGAGAGCTTCCAGCAGAACCGCATCGACACGGGCTGGCTGGACCGGCTCATCGCTGAGAAAGTGCAGGTGCAGCTGCTCCCCTGGCAGGAGCACAGATGGGAATGAGCAGGGCAAGGGGTGGGTCTGGTGCAAAAGGGTTTAGGAGTGGTGAATGTCCACTTAATGAATAAATATTTCCATTGGCATTATTTGTTACATACATCGAAATCCCAGGTCGTCCCTCTTGGGGAAAGTTGGGCTCAAAGTTGTCCAGAAAAGCATTGAGACCAGTGTTATGTTTGGAATCTGGGACAGGTGGCAGTGGAAGTGTTGTTGGAACCTCAAGGTTTGATCCAGGCAGAAGAAAATGTAGTTCTAAGGAGTTACAGAAATAATGGCTTCTGTGTAGAGCTCACACGGCTCCTACACTGCCTTGATTTTTTTTAAAGAGAGCTGGCCATGAAGCACAAACAGAGCTGAGACTGCTGACTCTTCTAGCTCTGTGTGCAGATTGGGGTGCAGCTGGAGGAGGTGTGACTGTGTCTGTCCCCTTTTGTAGGCTGAGAGGCCTGACACCATGCTGGGGGTGGTGTGTGGAGCTCTGCACGTGGCTGACGTGAGCCTCCGAAACAGCGTCTCCAACTTCCTGCACTCCCTGGAAAGGTAAGAGTGAGCTGCTCTCTAGTAATGACTCCGGGTTTACAAGTTCCCTTCAAGTCCAGGAATGCTCAGGGCTTATCTTCTGACTGTTCCCTGGCCCCAGGGAGCTGTTTATCTGCTGAGAGAACTGGCAGGTACCTGCATCTCCTCCAAATGTCCCCTGCTGTCTGCACAGATTGCTTTGGTTTCTAGCAGGAGCTGCAGGAAATGGCTCAGAAACACGGAATTCTTTGTCTGTGTGCTGCTAGGGCAGCACTGGGGAGTCTTGAATCACCCAGGAGTGAATGGAAAGGAGAGCAAAGCTGCCCTGTGAGGCTGGAGAGACTTGGACTTCATCAAACTGATTTGTGTCTCTCCTAAGAAGAGACACTAAAAACCTACTCCCATCTCTCTGCTTTGCATGCATCTCTGAACCTATCTGGACCCCTGGTAACCATTTGGTGGCTTGTGAAAGATCAGTTTTGTTTTGTACTTGCCTTTCCAGGGGCCAAGTCCTCCCTGCTCACACTCTGCTCAACACGGTGGATGTGGAGCTCATCTACGAGGGCAGGAAATACGTGCTGAAGGTACAGTGTGGGACCCCCCTCCTGCCTCATGGCTCTGTGTGCTGCTCTGGCCTCACCTCTGCACACATCTGTGCAGGGAGTTCCATCTGAGCAGGCTTTATTTTCTCTGCTTTAGTAGGTGAAGAAATCAGCACGATAGGATAACACCCCTCACCTCGCTCCGTTGCAATGTCTCTGTAAACATTTCAGCCTCTTGCTCTGAGTTGGGTGAAAATCACTTTTTTTACAGGCTAACACTACTAGAGCTTGACCAAAACTTCCAGCTGATTTTTCTGAATATGTAGGTCTGCTCTGCTGGGGTTTTGACACACCAATGTGACAGAATTTGCAGCAATTTTCCCCTATAGTGTTGCTTTTTTTCTGCATGCAAAACCCCATGTTGCAAAACCAAACATATGAAAGTTAGGAAATACCAGACTTAAGGTTGCCTGTGCAATCTTCATGAGCTTCCTTGGGGAAATTTGTGCTGGTGAAGGTTTTAATGACAAGACCATAGGCTGGTTTTTGCAGCTGTGAGAGTTCTGCACCTCCCTGGGTTTATCTTTGATGAGGAATAGAGGTATTGAGTAGCAGCTGAAGTGTTTTTAAAGGAATTTACCCAGCTTCAAATAGGAGCTCTGGGGCAGAGACTGGGATAGGATCCCTTTCTCCAAGGAGAGCACTTGTTGCTTTCCCTGTGAGCCAATCTCTCTTTTTTCCCCCCAAATTATCTCCTCCATTATGCAGTTTTAGTACCCAAGTGTGACTTGTAAGTAGATGAGGGTGAGAAAATGGTCTGTGATTGCACAAGCAAACCTCAACCATCATGCAAAAGTGTGAGAGGATTAAATCAACATTCATGGACAGCACTAGCTCTGGCATCTCTTGACTGCTGTGCCACAGAATCCCAGACTGGTTTGGGTTGGCCCTTGTGAAAAGTCTCTCTTTGTCTTTCTTGTGAGCTCCCTTCAGGCACTGGAAGGCCACGATTAAATCATCCCAGAATTTCTCTTCTCCAGGTTGAACAATCCCAATTCTCTCAGCCTTTCCTCATAGGACAGGTGGTGCTCCATCCCTCTGATCACTTGGTTTCTTGCCTTTGTGACCCCATTTTTCTCACATGACATCGAACACCTCCGTTCCTCTTCATTCACTCCCGCTATTGCAGCACTTGGAACACTCTTCACTCTGGCAGCCAAGGCACTCAATGCTGTCTTCAATTCCCTGGATAATTCCCATTTTTGTGGGTTTGCAGGTGACCAGGCAGTCTCCCAACTCCTACGTGGTGATCATGAACAGCTCCTGTGTGGAAGTCGACGTGCATCGCTTGAGTGATGGGGGGCTGCTCCTCTCCTACGATGGCAGCAGCTACACCACCTACATGAAAGAAGAAGTGGACAGGTAGCAACCTGTACAGCTTCCTATTTAGCATTTACACAGCCAAAATGAGGTGTATTTGTAAGGTAGCAACCTGTACAGCTTCCTATTTAGCATTTACACAGCCAAAATGAGGTGTATTTGTAAGGTAGCAACCTGTACAGCTTCCTATTTAGCATTTACACAGCCAAAATGAGGTGTATTTGTAAAGTTAGCACCCTGAAAAGCTCCCTTTTCAACATTAACCCAGCCAAAATAGGTTTTATTTGTAAGGTAGCAACCTGTACAGCTTCCTGTTTAGCATTTACACAGACAAAATGAGGTGTATTTGTAACTTCATGCCTCCCAAAAGGTCAGCTGGGAATGGAATTCTCTCCTGGAAAGATTTTACTAGGTGTGCTGTGGGTGAGGTTTAAGACAGAACTGATTTTGGCTGCTGTTAGAAGAAGGATCTGGCTGTGCACCACGTGGAGTCCATATTCCTCTGCCTGGTCCTTAAAAGTGACTTTTTGGATCATAAAGACCAGAAAAACAGAGCATGAAAACCTTTAAAATTCTTGAAACTCCATGGCTGCTTTAGTTGTACTGTTTCAGTGCATCCTCTCAGAATTCCCTGCAAGCATCATAGCAATAAGGGCAATAAAGGGCATCCCCAGCTCTGGAATGTGAACTCTGCCCCCTCTGCTGTGTTATCTCCTGGGAATATTAATGGATCTTCTCAGGAGGATGAAGAATTTGGGTAACTTTCTGGCTTTGAACCTCTACCTCTCAGCTGGTTGAGGAGTTTTCCCTTAGTTTTGTTTCAAAGTAGGACAGGGAAAGGGAGGCTGGATTTCCCCCTTCCCATGCCTTCCCCAAGGAGTTCTGTTGCACTGATCTGTCCTGTTCTTCCCCAGGTATCGCATCACCATTGGGAACAAGACCTGTGTGTTTGAGAAGGAGAATGATCCCTCCATCCTGCGCTCCCCTTCTGCTGGGAAGCTGATCCAGTATGTGGTGGAGGATGGGGGACACGTGTTTGCAGGCCAGTGCTTTGCAGAAATTGAGGTAAAAGTCTCAGAGGACTGGTTTGGCTGCCCAGGAAAGAGCTCAGGGGGAGGGATGTTGGATGCCTTGGGACTGGGAGTTGAATGTGAGGGATAATTCCTGGTATTTCACTGACAAATGTTAACCTGAACTGCAGTGGGAATCATCAATGAGAGTGATGGGGTGGGGAAGAAATTACTCAACAGCTGAAATTTGAGTGTTAATGACTGTACACCAAGTGATAAGGATAATTTCTGAGCAGTGAGACCATGGTTATCACCTTGCTGTGATTCCAAGGGAAGGTGGGATCCATGTGTTACCCAGCTGAGACACAGACTCAGAGTTACAGGCCAGGATGAAGTAAGAAACTAAGACTTCCCTGATTAGCTGATCATTTATCAGGTCGATCCCATAAGTTAATAAGTGTCACTCCTCCCTTCTCCCCGGGAAGTTACTTAACTCTTACTGAGGAGGAGGAGGATGAGCAATTTCTGCATCACAGTGAGGAAAGCACAAGGGGTTGTGTAGGAGTGTGTGGCTCAAAACAGATTTGAGGGAGGGGAAGGTGTGTGATGACAGAGGGGCAATTAAACCAGTTGGGGACAATGTGTAGGAGAAAAAATATCAAGACAGAGATCCAGCTATTTTATGTAAGTTCTCTTGCACTGCAACAGGTCATGGCTAAGAAGGCACCACCCACACAATCCCTGTGGCTCCCAGTGGTGTAGGGCAGAGCAAGGGTAAAACCAAACTGGCTCCCCCATACCCAACAACCCTTCTGCTCCAAAGGCAAGAGCTCTTGATCTAAGGAGGCATTTCTGTCTGGGAAGAGCTGTCTGAGAGCTCTAGAAAGTGATCCTGGTTCCCTCTGCTTGAAGGGAAGGTATGGCTGTAGCCTTTGAGAGGAGCCTTTGGAATGCAGCAGAAGATTTTCTGCTTTGTTCATTGTGCTGAGTGTGGGGCCTTCCTGAGTCCCCTGTTGGTTCAGGCAGTGTGGGCAGTGACATTCCTGGAGTTCCTGCTGCACTATTTTGTGGCCATTTATTTTGTTCTCCCATTCACATTAGTGTCTGGGTTTCGTTCCCAACATCTGTGCTTGTAAGTTTTTGGAAAAGCCTGAATGCCAGAGGTGCTCATGCAGGTCTGTCTGTGGTGGGACACTGGCTGCTGGCTCCCAAAACCAGAACCATTTTGGGGAGCTGAGTGTGTAACCTGTTTCCCTTGCTACAGGTGATGAAAATGGTGATGACGATAACAGCAGGAGAATCAGGCTGCATCCACTATGTCAAACGGCCAGGGGCAGTCCTGGATCCAGGCTGTGTGATTGCCAAGCTCCAGCTGGATGATCCCAGCAGGGTTCAGCAGGTGAGGAGTTGCAGAAGGCACAGATGTTTGTGGGAGTGGTGTTGAGAACGGTACGAGACAGTCCAGTGAACCAATTTGCCATTTGTGCATTGTACTGGAATTGTCACTTCTCTGTTTATTTGTCTCAGATGAGGACTGGGACTGAGACTTTCCTCTCTCTGATTCAGGCTGAGCTTATTTACCATTCTTGCTCTCTGCTTACCTCAGTAATGTTGTGGGGATGTGTCCCTGAACCAAGTGCATTTCCCACTCTGGCAATCCTTGCAAGTGAAGCCCTGGCTCCAGTCGAGGGTGGCTGGCTGTTCCCCTTGGCTGGTGCCCCACAGGAGGGTCAGCGAGGCTGTTCCTTGTTGCAGGCTGAGCTGCACACGGGTACCCTGCCCCAGATCCAGAGCACGGCCCTGAGGGGTGAGAAACTCCATCGCATCTTCCACTACGTCCTGGACAACCTGGTGAATGTGATGAATGGGTACTGCCTGCCAGAGCCCTTCTTCAGTAGCAAGGTACTGGGGGCCTCTCCTTCCAGAGCCAAAACACAACCTTCTTGCAGCTCAAGGCAGTGTTGGGTGATTTTTCTGCCACAGGGCAGCACCCATGAGATGGGATGCTGGACATCACTCCTCTCCTTTTTATCCTTTTTGTTGTTTATTTTCTTCTTTATGCTTGCCTTCACACTGCCTTGTCTCTCTCTAGGTGAAGGGCTGGGTTGAGAGGTTGATGAAGACCCTCAGGGATCCATCTTTGCCCCTGCTGGAGCTTCAGGACATCATGACCAGTGTTTCTGGACGGATCCCACCCAATGTAGAGAAGTCCATCAAGAAGGAGATGGCCCAGTATGCCAGCAACATCACCTCGGTGCTCTGCCAGTTTCCCAGCCAACAGGTGAGCAACCGCACTCCATGGAGGGATAAAAATCAGTTTGAGTTGGGGCAGAGAGAGAGAAAGTTCCATTAAATTACATGGGGGTTAATTGCACCTGAAAGGTGTGTTTGAACATAGGGTCCTCATGGTAAAAGATACTTGCCTGGATCCCTTCAAGGCTTGTCTCCTCTGCCTGTGCTGAAGGGTACCTGTTCCCTGCTCAGTACAGCTTTAACCAGGCACTTCGGAAACACTTCAGTCTCACCAGTGGCCCTGTGGGCATTTATCTGTTTGCTTTTTGCCTGGCACATGTGCTGCAGTGCAATTTGCAGTGCCAGTGTAGCCTCAAAAAAGAATGACTGCAGCCAGGGGAGGCCTGCATGGGTAAGCAGATGCTGGAAGCTGATTCCCCCACTGTACGACACAGTGCACTGATTTTTGTATCACTGGCAGGTCATGAACTTACTTTGCTGGAGCCTGCTGGGTCTCTGGTGTGTCTCTGCTGGTTGTCCAGCCCATCGAGGGCTTTTCCCAGTGCTTTTTTTTCTTTTTTTTCCCACGTGCTTTCCCCTTTCAGATTGCCAACATCCTGGACAGCCACGCGGCCACCCTGAACCGCAAATCGGAGCGCGAGGTTTTCTTCATGAACACCCAGAGCATCGTGCAGCTGGTGCAGAGGTGAGCCTTTCCCAGGGCTGTCCTGCACAACAGGAGCTTCCCCCCGGCCCCAGCAGGGATGGCAGGGTTTTTTTGTGTGTGCATTCAGCCTGACTCAGGGCTGGGTTTGGTGTCTTGGCCCCTGCAGGTACCGCAGTGGCATCCGGGGCCACATGAAGGCCGTGGTGATGGATCTGCTTCGGCAGTACCTGAAGGTGGAGACCCAGTTCCAGCACGGTGAGTGCCTGGGCACAGCAAGGGTTTGAGTTCTGAAAGAGTCGTGTTTGGGCCTGGAAAGTCCACGTGGGCCCCTTGGAGAAGGTTTGCTGTTACTTTGTGCTGAGGGTGAGGTGCAGCAGCCTGTTTTTAAGGGTCTGCGGTCAGATCCTGGGTTTTGTAGAGGAGCTTCTGTTCCCAAAGCTCAGCTGAAGCTGAGAGGTGAAATCAATGCCTTGCACTGCTGTATCCAGGCACAAGATGGCAATGAAGCCCTGGCTAATTCCTAAACTCTGGCTCTTACAGGTAGTTCAGATTCCACTCTTCTTTTGTCCTGCTCCATTACCTGCCCCAGCCTAATGGTACTGCAGATTCATTTCCACTTCAATTTGCTGGCAGCAGAGGATGGTGCAAGGCTTTTTGCTGTTATTTCATTTTGGTTGTCATTTGAATGAAAGTCTGAGCTCCCTATTCCTCTCTCAGTATTGCACACAAAGGAGACATTTGGTGTTGGAGCTGTTTATTAAGAGTGGGATGTTTGAATTAAAGTTTGCAGTAGGTGATGGCGGGAAATGCTTCCTTCCCAAAATTGATTGTGTGGACCATATTTAGACACAGAATGGTCTGGATTGGAAAGGACTTTAAAGCACATCTCATTTCACCCCTGCCATGGGCAGGGACCCCTTCCACTGTCCCAGGTTTCTCCAAGCCCTGTCCAGCCTGGCCTTGGACACTTCCAGGGATCCAGGGATCAGCCACAGCTTCTCTGGGCACCCTGTGCCAGGGCCTCAGCACCCTCACAGGGAGGATTTTTTTTCTAATACCCAACCTAACCCTGCTCCCTGTCAGAGTGAAGCCATTCCCCCTTGTCCTGTCACTCCATCCCCTGTAAATGATCTCTCTCCATCTTCCTTGTCAGCTCCCTTCAAGCCAGGGAGATTCTCAAAAAATACACATAGAAAAACAAAGGCACATCTAGTGACTTGTAATCCTTGCCACAGAGCTGTGAAGACTGCAAAAAAAATGTGCATTTCTGCCTGCAGGTCACTATGACAAGTGTGTCTTCACCCTTCGTGAGGAGAACAAGAGTGACATGAACGCGGTGCTGAACTACATCTTCTCCCATGCCCAGGTCACCAAGAAGAACCTGCTGGTTACAATGCTCATTGTAAGTGTCTGATGCTTTCTTCCTCTCTTTTTCTCTTTTTTCTCTTTTTTCTCTTTTTT
>VZTR01001039.1:0-12722 GCA_013400775.1 Chaetops frenatus | reverse complement strand
TCTCTTTTTTCTCTTTTTTTTTTCTCTTTTTTCTTTTTTTTTTTCTCTTTTTTCTCTTTTTTTTCCTCTTTTTTCCCTTTTTTCTCTTTTCCTCTTTTTTCTCATTTTTCTCTTTTTCTCTTTGTCTTTCTCTCTCTCTTCCTCTCCTCCTCTCTACCTCTTTCTCTCCCTTTCTCTCTCTCTCCCCTTCTTTCTTTAGTCTTTTATTTTACAATCATAATGTGGTCTGTAACTGCCAAAAATACATCCAAAGTAGCCATCCACGAAATAACTCTGCGAAGCAAAAAAAGTGTCATAATTTTCCTAGACTGAGGCTGGGTTTCTTAAATTCTCATTTGTAAGATGTAAGAATCCTGTGGTTCTTTCTTCTTGGCTCTCCTTTTCCCCCCTTTTTTTTTCCCCCCTTTTCCCTTTTTGGTGTGTGGTGTGATTGTAAGTAACGCTTGCCTTAAGAATCTCATTATTTGAACACGGAGCCATATTTCCTCTGAGAATTCTGGAGTAGCTTTGAGCTGGGGCTGTTCATTTCTCAAGTAATCACACTGGCGTGATGGAGAGAGAAAATGGCAGCTGTTCACAGCTCAGGCCTTCAATTTTCTTCAGAGTCCAGTCACTCAAGTGTGTAATTACACGGGGGTGCTGGTGAGGCGTTAGCCCTTGTCAGAGAGCTGGGCTGAGCCTCTGCTGCTGCCTTTGCCAATCAGTGCAGGCAGAGCCAGTGCCTGGCTTCAGTTTGTTGTTGTCACCCTGATTCTTCCTGGCTGGAACTTTGGTCTGGTTTGTCACCTCTGTGCCTGGCTGGCTCCTGGTGCTGGCTGTGCAAGGGAGTGAGGGACGTGTGGGGAGACCTCAGAGAGCCCCAGGGAGGTTTCCTTGTCCCTTCCTGCTGGGCCATTCTTCCCACCACCTCTGCCAGCTGGTTCTATTCAAGTTAAAGCCAACAGCCCAGGTTGCCAGAGCTTGAAACACCAGGGAGACCGTGGTGGAAGTGCCACTCCTGGTTATCTGAGTGCCATCAGTGAGGCCACAGTGTCACCTCAGAGGTGGCACAGGGATTTCTCCCCTGGAGTGGGAACAGGGGCACAGGAGGGACAGTTGGTCTGTGCTCACCCCCTTGGCACAGCTGGCTGCCCCTGAGCTTCCAGGCACTCCATGGACCAAGAACATCACTCCTCTCCCTTCCAACTCATGGCTCTTCACGTCCCTGTGGCACATTTGGTGTCACCAGGGTGACAGCTGTGGTGTTTTATGGGTGGCCAAGCTGTTTGTGTGGGCTGGGGTGAGTGTGTCCTCCAAGGGCAGCTGTAATTGATGTGTCCCAGGAATCCATTATTAACCAGGGGCTCTGAGGATGGCTTCAGTAATGGTGTTGTGCTGCCATCACTCACCTTTTTTTAGCCAGCAGGCACTGGAGACAGGGTGGGAACTGCTTCATCCTTCATACATCTCTTGAAACATGATGTGATTTGTTGGTGAATGTTCATTTTCTGTGCTTAACTTCTGCACGTCCTGGTCTGACCAGGAGGGAGTGGCTGTGGTCCCCTGTCCTGTTGGATTTCTGTTCCCTGAAACAGCAAAGTAACAACACCCAGGAGTTTGTGTTTCAAATCCAGCAGAGGCAGTTCTTGAATTCCTCGCTGTGAACCCCCACAGTGGCCTGGAGTGGATAAATGCACAGAACTTTCTTTGGGGACAGTCACACTCATGTCTGGTGGCCCTGGACTGGTCAGGAGGTGACAGCAGTCTCATCAGAGTTTGGAGCTCAGATGTTTTCTCAGTGGTTTGGGTCTGGTCTGTCTCCCTGGGAGATCTGTCATCATTCCCAGAGGTGCCATTGTGCCTGAGTAGGGCTGGAGAGAAAGGAAAGGGATCAAGAGCAGCGTGAGGGAAAAGCTGTTGAGCTTTGGAATCTTGTGGAGTATGAGCTGTTGTTTAAGTTATTCACTCTGTGGGACTTGTGTATTGTTTGGTTTTGGTTTTTACTTCCTTTTCCCTGGCACCTTTGTCAATCCAACCTGCTGCACAGAAGTTTCCCCTTATCCTTTTCTATTTCTTGGATCTTCAAATGGCCTGTTCTGGTCTGTAGGTGTTTTAAGACCTCTTTAAACTTCAAGGCAGCAGGTCTTTCCCGTGGCAAATCCCTGTTTCATCTCACATTTCCCTCCCATGATTAATTTATCAAGACAAGCTGTTAAGTGCTGTGTGGAAGAACCACGTTAGAGGCTCCTAGAGGGCTTCCAGCTTTGGGGTGGGAGGGAAGAGGCTCACAAGAAGTGCTGAAGAGTGTGGGATTATTCATGGGAATTGAAACTATTTTTGGAAGAAAGTCTTTACTGTTGGCATTTTTTTGAGTGGTTGAATTCGGAACAGTTTTGAAACAGCATTAACACTGGAAGTTTATGCTCTTCAGTTTTGTTGTTTTATCCAGACAATTTAGACAGTAAGGTAAGCTTGTGGATTTCCTCAGATCCAGGATTCTCTGGTTAGAAGAAATATTGTGGAGTCAGTCCTGTACTGTGGCAGGAAATACAGTACATTATTCATGGGTTTAGTTAGCTTTGCTTAGCCTTGTCAGAGATGACAGATCTTCCTTCTGGTGTTGGCTGAAGCTGCACAGAGTCTTTGGGTGGCTGTGGAGTTGTGGGGACTTTTGGGGTTTGAGGTGCTTTTTTAAGTGGACGTCAGGAGGTTCTCTGGCAGTGTTGGTCACCCTTCATGGGGAAGGTTTGCTCCCCAAGGTGTCTGCCTACAAATTATGCTCTTTGAATTTTGTATTGGTGTTAGGAGAAGCTTCTGGTACAAAGCTGAAAGTGGGCAGTGGGAAAAGGTTTTCTGAGTCTGGTAAGTCAGCATTTCTCACATGTTTGGGTGCCAAAACATGTGCTACAAATAGGAGAATGGGAGATGGTGCCTGTCCTTTCTTTCTCCTTTTATTTATGTGTGTAAAATTGTTGAATGCTGAATATTTGTGTCCTTGTCAGCCCGGAATTCCAGGACAATTCAGGTCAGGACTTTTGGGGCTGGTGTCCTCCAGCCCTGAGTGCATGTTCGTATTCCAGGCTCAAACCCCTTTGAGGGAGCACAGATGATGTTTTCCCTCTGTTCTAAGCATTTCCTGGTCTCTCTATTCCCAGGACCAGCTCTGTGGCCGTGACCCCACCTTGACAGATGAGCTGATCAATATCCTGACAGAGCTGACCCAGCTCAGCAAGACGACCAACGCCAAGGTGGCCCTGCGAGCACGGCAGGTGAGGGATCCCTGCCTGGATCCATCCAGCTGCTCCTGCCTGGAGCTCACCCCCTTTGGAAATCCCTATCTCCTGATGTTTATTCTGATCACTGTGCAAATGGGGCCAGTAGGTTCCTATGAGCAGTACTTTGACAGTGCAGCTAATTAACAGTGATTAACTGTGGTGGCAGGCGAAGATTGCCGTGCGTTCCCCGTCACTGCAATGTTTAAATTTAACAGGTGTTCCTTTGTCCCTGCTCCTCCAAAAAGTTTTGGCTCACACAGGAGTTAACTGGGAGTAGCCCGTGGTTTGTGTGATGGAGGAAGTGGAAATGCGTGGTCACTGTGGTTTTTGGTGGCTTTGTCATCTGCAATCCTGACCAGCACAGGCTGCTTGATTGTGCAGGAAAAACCAGGACGGGCTCTCCAGGTTCCTCAGCTGCCTTAAAATTGTGGATCCCTGTGTGCAGAGAACAGGGAGAGCCATTTGCACAAGGCCCAGATGTCCTTTGCAGCTGCTGAGGAATTGTCACAAAGAATTATGCTGGCCTTTCGCAGCCTTTCTTCCATCTTTGAGTTGTGCTTTGTCAATTCAGTTTTAACCTGGAAATAATTGGAAAAACTCTTGATACTGTCAGTTCTAAGGGTTTGCTACACAACTAATTTGAATGTCACAGATACTGTTGTGGGCTTCCTCATCAGCAGTTCAGTTTAACCCTCTCTCTGTTGCCAGGAAGGGGTGAGAGGGTGCTGTGGTTTCCTGATAACGCTGACCCCAGAGTCTGATCCCTCCTCTCACTCCACAGTCCCTATCTCCAGCCTCAAGCAGGAAAGCTCACACTTTGTGGGTCTCTCCTTTTATTTCAAAGCCCGACTATTGGAAATGAACAGGGTGTTTGAAGCTGCTCAGTGACCTTCTGTTTCCTCCAGGATTGTGTTTGTGTCCTTGAACCGTTCTGCTATTGAACCTCCCCGCAGCAACTGGGGATGGTGCTGCAGTCCTTGTGGTGCTCTTCCACTTCATTTTCCCTGCAAGCTGCTTCCATTTCCTGCCTCTGCATCCTTCACCTTGGCCATTTCATACCTGGCAGTGGTGTCTGTTCCCTGCCCTACTCAGGAGCAGAGTGTGGGGCCTCCCCACAGCTGCTCCCCGCCAGCTCTGCTTCCCAATTAACAGCTGGGCAGGCAATCCCCAGGACTGGCAGCTCTGCCCTGCTAAATCACATGCACTGATGGAACTTGATTGAAGCTGTTCCCTTGCTCCGTGGGGAATTGCCAATAATACAAACAGAGCAGATCCACAAATGAGGCCGGGGAGGGGAGAGGGTTTGTGGCATCACCCAGGTGCTGCAGAGCACAGGAGAGAGCCTGGCTGCCTCCTCAGGGATGGAGCAGACTGCTTCTGCCTGGGGGTGGCAGGCCCCTGCTGATGGCCCTTTCTGTGACATTCCCTGTGTTTCCCCAGGTCCTGATTGCTTCCCACCTGCCCTCCTACGAGCTGCGTCACAACCAGGTGGAGTCCATCTTCCTGTCAGCCATCGACATGTACGGCCACCAGTTCTGCATTGAGAACCTGCAGGTACCACCAGCCTCCCCTGCAGGGCTCCCTCTTCCTTCTCTCTCACCTTCAGGTCTTTGTGGCTTTGAGTTGTGTTGGTCTGGTGCCCAGCTTTGCCCTGGTTTTTGTTTGTGTCCCTACACTGATGTGAAAATCACCCCACGACAGCTCTGCACCTTCCTCGCCTTTTGTTTTTGTCCCTACACGGATGTGAAAATCACTCTGAGACATTTCTGCACCTTCCTCACCTTTTGTTTTTGTCCCTACACTGATGAGAAAATCACTCTGAGACATTTCTGCACCTTCCTCACAGGGGACAGCAGGGGAGAGGTGCTGGTGCCTGTCCCTGGTCACCAGGCACGAGGGAAGGGAGTGGAGCTGTGCCAGGGGAAGTTCAGGTTGGACATTAGGAAAAGGTTCTTTCCCCTAGAGGCTGGTGGGGTGCTGAACAGGCTCCCCAGGGAAAGGGCACAGCCCCGAGGCTGCCACAGCTCCAGGAGCATCTGGGTGAGCTCCTCTCATGGTTTTTGTTTTAGTCCTGTGAGGAGCAGGGAGTTGGACTCAGTGATCCCTTCCAAGTTCAGGTTTTCTTTGGTTTAATGTAAAAAAGTCATATAATCCTTGATGAACAACAGGAAAAGCTTAGAAATCAGAACTAGCCAGGCTTGATTGGGGGTTTTTCCTTTTTTTGCCTGATCCAGGTTGCAAGACTGAGATCTCTTTTAAACCTCTGTTTAATGTGATCTCTCCTAGAAACTCATTTTATCCGAGACATCCATCTTTGATGTGCTTCCCAACTTCTTCTACCACAGTAACCAGGTGGTAAGAATGGCAGCTTTGGAGGTGAGTTTATTCCCATTTAAAAAAACTCAGTATTTTTAATTTTTCTGTGGATTTGGTTTGTTTTGAGCACTGTCACCCTGCGAGATCCAAGAGAGCTGTAGGTTGTGTGGAGTTGGGCATGCTTGGAGTCTGGCATTTTAACAGCATTAACTCTGATAACTGAGTGAAGTTTCAAACTCAAGTAATGTTGATGTGAAGACTGAGGAGGCTGAAGGCAGAAAGTGAATCTGCTGTCAGGTGACAGGGTCCTAATCCTGATAGTCCCAGCCTTCCTCACAGAATAACTTCATATTCCAGTTGAATTACAGTTTATCTAGCCGCTGACTGGGAGGCACCTGTTTGGTTTTTAACACTTTGGAGGTGTCTGGGGTGTTTTTTGCCCTGGCCCCAGGGCAGCTGATGAGTTTCTCTGTCCCAGGTGTACGTTCGGAGGGCCTACATTGCCTATGAGTTAAACAGTGTCCAGCACCGCCAGCTCAAGGACAACACCTGCGTGGTGGAGTTCCAGTTCATGCTGCCCACCTCCCATCCCAACAGGTCAGATCACCTCCAATTTCCTCTGCATTTGGGTGTTCAGGTTTAAGTTTCCTGCCATGGCAAAGAAAACTTGCAGTAGGAATGGTGGAGAAAAGGGGTTCATTTAATTGTGATACAGTTTTTATGTATTTTCTGGTTTTTTTAACTTCAGCTTGGGTATTTTAACTCTAGAATGTCAGTTCTGGCTGAATCCCAAGCCTTGAAAAAGGTAGAGTTCCAGACAGAATAATCAATTAACTGGAATTTTAATACAGAACAGTCAAACAGTCCCTGTCCCCTTCCTGCCAGCCCTTTCTGACTGCTTGTGTGGCTCTACTTCTCCTTCCTGGCTTTGCTGGATAAAGTGGCATCTTCTGTAACACACAATTTTTTTGGTGGAGCAGACCAAGATGAGAGCTTTATATGGGCTTGACACAGCTTGATTTTCAATTAATTTTGCACTTCTCGTGACTACAACCAAAACCATCAACTCTTGCTGCCGTGTCTGGGGAGAAAGGTGGCACCTCTAGGTAAAAGAAGAAAACCTGATTATCAGAACTTACAGGAACATTAAATCAGAGTGGTTTGGCTTGGAAGGACCTTAAAGCTCATCTCCTTCCTTTGGCAGGGACCTTTCTATGGGACCAGCTTGTTTCTGGGTGTCTGTGGGGTCGGTCTGACCCGTGTTTTGCCCAGGAGGGTGTCACAGCTGCCACTTGGGTTTGTCCCAGCTGGCTCTGAGGTGGCAGTGAGTCCCCACAGCCACCGGGTGCCACTGTTGGTCCGTGCTGGGCACCTCAGCCCTTTCTCCCTCCTTTGTTTCCCAAACATCTTTCCCCTGGTTTTATTTTTGGTGGAGAATCCATCAGCACCTTTTGATGAAATGGATTTCAGGATCTGGTTTGCTGGAAGTGAATGGCTGTCCCCAGCCAGCCCCACGACACTCCTGGTACAAGTGGGACACGTGTTTGGGCTCATCTGGTCCCTACATTTCGAGAATATTTGTAAATAATTGCATGCTATTTTTAGTGCCCCTTTATGATGCTCTCTTCTCCCCTCCATTCTGCCTGCATTTCTTCTCTGCTGGCCTCAGTTTCTTTTGTTGCTCAGGGATTTTTGGCCTGGCTGCTGCTCTGCTCTGTGCACAGGCTTAATCAGACAAGGTCAGCTGGAAGAGGAGAGATGTTCCCTGCTCCAGGAGCAGCTCTTTGGCCTGAAATCTCCTCTGAATTGTCTGGGACAACGTTCTGAGCTGAGCTCTGCTCCTCAGGCTGTGGGGTGGTGGAAAATGCACCGTGCAGGGGGAAGTAGGGGCAGGTTCAGCTCCGTGCATGTGCCTCCAGCTGCCAGGGATGAATTTTGCTCCTGGTGCTTGGGGCAGCTTCTTGCTCTCCCTCTGGGGTGGCTGGAGAGTGCCCAGGGGCTGAGGGTGGCTCAGGTGTGTGGGTTTAAGGAGCTCTGACCCCACCACACCTGGTGTTAAATCCAGGACATGGAAATCTCAAAACTCTGACATTGTCCTGCTCAAGTCTTCTTTGTTGTTCTTGACCCTGCTCTGTGTTCATCATGTGCTTTTCTGTGTCTTTTGTAGCACAGATTCTTAGGCTGAAAAGCTAAAAATGCATTTCAAGGGCAAACCCTACAAAGCCAAAATATCCCAAAATGTCCCTGGAGGCTCTGCAGGGCTGGTGAGCCGGGAGCAGAGAGCCCTTAGGAGAGCATTCCCTTTGAGAGCTGATGTTTTATGGTGCCACACATTTTTCACCACTTCCTCAGATATTTTTAAACCCTGGTCCCTTTGTGTCACATGTCCATGAGCCTTTGAGAGCCCAAATTCTACTGCAGCAAATATTCATGTAGAGAAAACAGCAAACTGATAATGGTTTAAATTCTAATTAGGTTTTTAAATTTATATTTAAATTCTTCGTTATTGGTATTTAACCCTGCTGTGCCTTTACTTAATTGTGGCAGAAACAATCCCAGTCAGTCCTTCTGAGCTGCCTGATCACAGCTCAGCCTCAGAATTTGTATTTTTGGCCGTGGAAGGGTTGCCATCAGCTGCCCACAGGGAAGCAGAGAGGACAGAAAAGCTGTTAAATCTGCTGACAAAGTCACAGAAGTGCAGCCTGCTCCTGGTGGGTTTTGTGGGCAGAAACTGCTGGGGGAATTATTTGTTTAAATGAACAGAAAACATCCTAGTGTTTAGAATCCCCACTGAACAGCAAGGGAAAGTCACAGGGAGAAGAACAGCTCCTGATGGGAATCCCAGAGGGTTTCATGGGTCCATCAGCATCCCCTGTGCCTGGTGCAGGGACATGAGGAGTGCAGTGACTTTGTGAGCCCTCCCTGGGCACAAACCCAGTCTGGAGGTGTGGATCCAAGGGGATCTCTGGGATGCCAATGGGCACAGGCTGCAGAGGGGGCTGCAGGCAAGGGCAGGGCTCTTGCCTGGGGATATCCTGGCTGCTGCAGGCTGCCAAGGGTGCTGGGGAGGGGAGATGGGAGGAGGGAATGAGCCCTGCCCGGGGCTGGGCTCCGCTCCCCGCGGGTTCTGCTGGCCCTGGGGAGGAACAGGGACTGCTGCTCAGAGACTCCAGCTGCCTTTGTCAGGATGGCAGCCCAGGTGACAGGCACTGAAAGGCCTCTCTGAGGTGTTCATGAAGCAGGCCTTGCCTAATCTTAGCTTAAAATCTTCTGTTCAAAGAAACATTGTGTGTCGAGCAGAGGGAATTATAGTGCTTTTTCAACTAAAGTGTTTCATTCTAATCCCCCTCTCCTCTCCTGCTTTGCAGCAGCCTTTTTTATGTCTGAAGCTGTAAGGTTTAAATTAAACTGGGACATTGTCTGCTGTAGCCAGCTCTTGGAGCTGCCCTGCTCCTCCCAGAGCATCCCCTTGTCTCCAGCTCCCCCAGCCAGGCTGTTCAGCTGCTGCCCTGATCCCCCTTCCCCAGTACCAGATGTGCTGGAGGATCAGGAGGGAAGAACTTGAGGTGAATGTGCTCCCACAAAACAGATCCCCGTTGTTCCCAGAGCTGGATGTGTGCCCTGTGTCAGAAGCTGACAAGGAGACTTTGAGGTGCTGGATCAATCCTTATTTTGGGGTGTGGCAGGGGCAGCCCAGGGCTGTGCCTTTTGCTTTGTTGAGCCCCAGAGGAAACTGAAACACAGCCCAGCCTGGTTTTGGTCCCTGCTGCCTCAGCTGTGCCTTCCCAACCCCTCTGGGCACTGAGCCTTCCCTCTGTCCCATGGAACAGCCCCAGCTGCCACTCCTGGCCTGGAGGTGTCCCTGAGGGAGCTTGGCTCGGGATGTACCATTGGAAGGAGGAATTAAGGAAGGGTTCAGCACTGCAGATGAAGTTTGGATAGCTTTAAGGCAGGTGAGACCCTGGGGACCCGACAAAGGAGATGTCTGAAAGCAGCACACCCTGGGTGACACCCAGGAGAGCACACACTCAGCAAACAGCTGTAGGGGCCAGTGCCTTGTCTGGGTGAGCTCATTCCTGGTGTCCATGGTGCTTCCAAAGGTGGAATTCAAGCCTAGGCATTGGAGTTGCTCTGTATTTCATCAAAGTCATCAAACCACAGAATAGGCTGGGGTGGAAGGACCTTAAAGCTCATCTCCTTCCACCCCTGCAGTGGACAGGGACACTTTCCCACCAGGCCAGGTGGCTCAGAGCCCCATCCAGGGCTGTTTCCCTCAGTGTGAATGTCTCAGCTGTCTTGTGCTTGGTTTTGCCTGGACTCTCCTCCCTCTGTGCTTGTGGGTTTTCGTTCATGTCCCTCCTTGGACTTGGGTGTTGCTGATTTCAAGGCTTAAGAGTGGTGCATGGTGCCTCCTTTGCTGTCTCCTGATGTTTTATCATCTATGGGGTATCTTGGTTGTTCCTTTTTGTCAGCCTCCTCCTTAGCTCACAGGTAGAAACCATTTGGAAGGCTGAAAGCCAGGTTAAAGATCCCTGTGCTTTTTTTAAACTCACTCACACTTAGAGCAGTGTGCTGAGGTTTCTTCCTGCTATCATTTTACAACGATCTGCCCATAAAATGTGAATTTCTGGCTGAGAGAAAGCATTTTTCTGTGGACTGGTTGCTGGAACAGCCTCTGGCATCAGTCTCTGGATGCCAGGAGTGACCCAGCTGTGCTGCTGTGGGCTCTGACCCTACCTGGAGCCCCAAAGGGATAACTCCTGGTGTGTCAGGTAGCCTGAGGTCCCCCTCCTTGTTGTGAGAGTGGTTTGTACAGGGAGGGAGGAGGGGAAAAGGACTCCAGGACACCTGTAAATCCCTGCAGCCCCGTGCTGAGGTTTGATGTTAATTAGGCAGCAGGCAGCAGTAATGTGCTGCTGTTCCCTTGGCTTGCCTGCCTCGGAAAGGGCAAAATCTTCCAGCAGAGCAAAGAAGGGGCTGTGGAAGGGGCAGGAAACTGAATGGAACGACGATAATTTTATGCAAATTGGACTTGTGTAGCAGATTCAGCTTGGCTGAATCACAGAGGGAGCAGGAGAATAAGGGAAGAAAGAGGGAGAGGAAAAACCCAATCAAAATGTATGGTTTGAGGCATGTTTCACAGCCTTCTGGTTAGATTCTTCTACAGAAATGAAGAAACATAAGAGGAATGGCACTGGTCAGAGCCAGTGGAATTGCTCTTTCTCCTGTGGTACTGCTGTTAATAACTACAAGTGGGTTATTGAGCCAACCTCTGCTGATTCTGCTTTGCTGCCTCATTTCCAAAGCTTTGCCCTGTGCTGGCACTGGCTTGCAGCTGGAGCTTTGCATGCACAGCCACGGTGTGGGGCAGAGCTCCTGCTTCTCACAGGAAAAAAAAAAGGAAGAAAAAGGAGGAGAGGGCAAGGGGAGCCGAATTCAGAGTCCCCAGGAGGTGCAGGAGGGATGGGGACAGCAGGGCTGGAGCAGATCCCAGCTGGGGTCAGTGTTCCTGGGCAGGAAGGGCTGATCTGGGAGCTGAGCAGGGATCAGGAGAGGGGCTGGGGCTGGTGTGTAGAGCAGGGTGGGAGGCTGTGGGTGCCAGCACTGCCCTGTGGCTGTGGCCTGTCACCCCTGTGCACAGGCCTGGTGCTGCTGGGGGCTCTGAGGTGGCCCTGGCACAGAACCAGGGCATGGTTTGGGTCAGAAAGGACCTTAAAGCCCATCCAGTGCCATGGGCAGGGACACTTTCCACTGTCCCAGGCTGCTCCAAGCTCTGTCCAGCCTGGCCTTGGGCACTGCCAGGGCTCCAGGGGCAGCCACAGCTGCTCTGGGCACCCTGTGCCAGGGCCTGCCCACCCTCCCAGGGAAGAATTTCTCCCTGCCATCCCACTGGAACCTGCTCTCTTTCAGTTCCAATCCTTGTCTGGTTTCCCTCCTTGCCATCCCTGCCTGAGCCTCTCCAGCTCGGTGGGGAGTGGCAGGAGAAGCTCCCAGAGCACCAGGGTGCCCTTTTGGAGGCTGAACTGAACATTTGTTAGACTGTTTTTGTTTTTTTTGTCCCTCTCTTTTCTGAAAGCCTTCCAGGGATGGCTACAGGAGTGTTCCTGCTGGGGGTAGGAACTGCCAGTCCTCTCCAGACTATTTTTTCCAACTGAAGTCGATCACATGCAGCTTTCCCACTCTTTGCCAAGCTCAAAAAATAGTCCCAAGCCCCTGAGGGCTCCAGGCCCCTTCTGTCCTGAGCTCAGGCTCTGCAGCACAGGGTCTGTCCCCACCATCCCCCCCCAAAAAATTTAATACTTGTGTTATTTATACCATAACAGATATGTTTCTAGATATATTTTTTCCCTCCCATATGGTTTAAGGAGATTATGGGAATTTTTTGTGCCTCTACCAGTCACCTCATAGTGAAAGGTGGCTCTGCTGTGACCAAACCAGTCTGGGACAGGAGCAGGGCAAGGAAGGCTGAGCAGTGTGACCATGGAATACACTGCTCATTAAGCACTGAGACTTTCTGCTCAGTAATTTGGGGGCTTGCCTATGGTCTAGGATGTCAAAAAACTCTGTGGTTTGATCTCCTGAAGGGAAGGGGGTGAGTGAATGTTGGCTCACATGTTCCTCAAAGCTCTCCTTTCCATCTTTTAATTCTTGCTAATCCCTTTGCACAAGCCTCCTGTGTGCAGGGGCTTTTTTTTTATAATTTAATCGATGCTATTTTTGCATGTCAGATCCCAGCAATTTTTCCATCTTGCATGGAGCACTCTCCTGGCTGTTCCTGGTGTGGGCTGGGCTGCTCTGCTGCTGTGAAAATGTGCCCCTCACTCCTCTCTGCCTTGTGAGCATCCCTGAGCCCTGGGCTGCATGCAAATATGGGGAGAGCTGGACTGATGTTATAAAAGAATTGGTAAATTTCTCCGAAAATTAGCCTTGAATTTGTTCTTTTTAGCCTTCAGGTTGTTCTTTTTAGTACTGAATGCTGAAAATGCAGCGTGTTCCATGGTGCTGTGTGTGTTTGCTTTGTTCCTGCATGGTGGGAGCCTGTGCGTGGGCTGCTGCTCAGCCTGGAGGGTTGGCACTGAGGATTTGGCTTCTTTTCCTGAACCTGTTGCAATTTTCCTGTGTGAGATGGCCTCTTTTTTCTTTTTTCTTTTT
>VZTR01001033.1:139410-168102 GCA_013400775.1 Chaetops frenatus | reverse complement strand
TGTGTGTGTGTGTGTACATTTTTTAGCATGGGATGATAGTTGGTGGTTGTTGTAGTTGTTTTTTGCCGATCAGATATCTTTTGGAAGACTTGGGAATTGATCCCTGCAGAAGCTTTCCCATAGGATGGAAATTAAATAATTGCTTAGATAAGAGGACAAGGCTTCACTGTGGTCTTTTGCCCACCTCTCATACTTAAGTTTGTAAGAAAACAAATGAATGCCTGATAAGCCTTTCACTGAGTCAGATCATCTCCTGTCAAGCTCTAGATTTTCCTTGTCCTTCCTGGAAGTCACAGGTCTTACGTCAGTTTTATATGAAAGTCTTAATCAGTAAAACTCTGAGTTACTTTTCCTCACTATTAAATTCGAAGATTAAATCTAGGCATTTACTGTGAAATACAGATTTTTACTCTGCCTCATTTTTGTTTCTTAATCAAATGTCTTAGAGTAGCAGTAATTTTCTTTCTGTGTTCAGCTCCAATTTAATGCTAGAATTCAATCTAATTGATGTATTTCAATTTTCCAATAGAAGTTTGACTCTAATTTGATGTTTAGACACAGGTTGAATCTTCTCTTTGCATATGAATAAGTATTCTAGAAAGGTATCTGATTTTCACAGCAATAAATTTCAACAAGTTCTGTTTGTACGGCATTAGAAAACATCTGGTGTTATCAAAACCCAGGCAAAAAGAACTTGCTGTAGAGAAGACTACTTTTCTGCTCATAATGGCCTCAGCTGTTTATTTTGCCACTAAATAAAAACAAATGTGTGCATAGAATAATATTAAGACCCCTGCATTAATAGATTTTGATATTATCTAAAGCCTGGGGAACTGTTTCTGCTTACACAATGATTTGTAATGTAGCTTTTTTGGTTTGTCCAAAAGTGCAGTGTAAGAGCTGCTTTCTTTGAACTTGTAGAGAATTCTGTGTGATTTTATAGCTCTGATGCTTCAGTTTGTCTTGTAAAACATACCCAACTGCATAAAGGTTTTTGAAAATGCCATGGATTTTAGAAAGCTGCTGTGCATGTTTGCACCTGTGCAATCCACCTGTAGGGAGAAGTTATTCTCGAGCTTGGCATTTTGTTCACCCTTTTGTGCATCTTGTGCACCCTTCCATGTGCACCAGATTTATGGTATTAGCTCTTCATTAATACAGACTCTCTCTCTAGGTGAACTCACCTTTGTTAATTTGGTTTCTACCTCTATTTAACTTCTTAAGTATGTAGTGATATTTAAAGGAGCAGTGAATAGAACATTATCTACTTTTAAGGACTATTCATGATATGTGCCTGATCCTTAGTGTATAGAGTATAACTGATTCTTTTTTTTTTTCCTATGAAGAATGAGGATTATAGTGCAAATTCAGATGAAAAGCAGGATGGTTGTCAATAGGGTTTAATCTTCTTGAAATCCACCTGAGATAGAAGTGACCCTAAGGACAGAAGTAAAAGATATCCAGTCTGGAGCTACACACCTCTGCAGAATGGCACTCCTCAGGGTAGTTCTTTCAAACAGTCATTGCAGATTTTCAGAGCAGCAGTGACTTCAGTGTTACAGAAATTTCTCAAGAAAAAGATTATTTCCCAGTTATTGGATTTTCTTCTCTGATGCAAAACCAAAAATCCCAAAATTATTTAGGACAGCAGGTAATTTGGCTGTTGCAAGTTGAGTGGTTTGGGTTGGATCTCATCTATCTTATCTGTGTTTAAGTGTAATATTAAGACAACTGTGGATTGAAGGGATCTTGCATCAATTGCCAAAGCTGGAAACATGTGTGGCTGTTTCTAAGGGTGTATATTCTGGGGGGTAATACTGTAATCATCATAAAATAGTGAGTCCCGTGTAATTTAAGACAACCAACAACTCTTCTCCCAGTTTTCTATCCTACCCGCATGCATAAGATTTCCAAGTAAATTGTCTGCCAGTGTTAAAACACACCTGTTGGGGTGGGTGCAGAGGAGGGCCACAAAAATTATCAGAGGGGTCTGATAATTACTGTCCTGTGATGAAAGGCTGAGAGAGCTGGGATGGTTCAGCCTGGAGATGAAAGTGCTCCAGGGAGATGTTCCTGTGGCCTTTCACTACTTAAAAGAGGCTTCTAAGAGAGAACAGGGATGAACTGTTTCACAGGACCTGTTGTGAAAGGACAAGGGATAATTGTTTTAGGCTAAGGGAAAGTGGGTTCAGACTGAAGTTATGGAAGACTTTTTTTATGATGAGGGTGGTAAAACACTGGCACAGATTCCCCAGAGGTGTAGAAGATGTTCCATCCCTGGAAACATTCTAGGTCAGGTTAGGTGGGGCTCTGAACAACCTGATTTAGTTGAGGATGTTTCAACTCACTGCAGACCTATTGGAATAGATGACTTTCAAAGGTCCCTTCCTACTGAAGCTCTGCTTCTATGATTTTCAAACAGTTTTTTTTTAAGCTATGGCACTGAAAGTAGATATTTATATGAAAGAAGAAATCACTTAGTTTGTGATCATTCACAAGGATGATGTATGACATTGGTAAATACTACCTTAACAGTTATGCTTGAACAGAGTCAATGAAGCCAAATCTCTGCTTCAAAATGCTGCCTCTTGCATTTGTTGATTTCATCAGTTGAATCATTTAATAAGTTCTTTTTTGCAGATTATATTATAGATGTAGTCAATTGTTAATTACCATAAATCAGTAATTTGTCTGTTTCTTCAAATGTCTACCATAAAACAGCATTAGTCTTGAATCTGTGAACAAGGGGATAAGTTCGATTTGGGAATTTGCACAGAAGCATCATAAAGTACAAGTTATGTAGGGAGAGGTGGAGGGAAGGAGGCTCCTAACAAAGCTGAGGTGTCTGTCTCCTTTTGACAGAAGTGATACAACAGAATCGTGCTGTGTTTTGAAGCTGAATACTGAAAATGACAGCAGGTAGCAGGAAAAACTAAGTGGTGAAAAATCGTTTTGCTATTATTTACCTTGTTACAAGATTTCATTGGACTTTTTTTCAGGAAAGTACTGATGTTAATTAATTACTAATCTAAGGGAAATGTTGTTTGAACAATAGTATTTGGTGTGTAATTTGTGGAAAAGACATTCTCTTAAGATCTTATTAAGCTTACTGCTGTGACAATTGAGGATTTTCCAGGGTTGAGAAAAACTCAAGTAATTTAGGTCCATCAAACAATCAACATAAGATGGAGTGGCAAGAAAAGAAATCATTGTTTTTTAGTTTTACTTTATTAGAATCAAAAACTTTAGTTATATTCCTTTATGTGATGTTTTGTATGCAAAATTTAAATGTGTCAGGAACAAAACATGGTCATTGCAGTTTAGTGTCTTTACTACTAAAGATGATTTAAAAAGGAAACAAGGGAAAGTGGTTTGGGGAAGAATTGAAAAATTGCATTATTGAAACTAAAAGTTATATTTTGATCTTAATTTTAAGAATAATTAATTGTCTCTTTCAGGATAGGTTTATTAGATAGACAAAACTATTATATATTCTTTATTTTTGAACTGATTTTGAAGAATATGTTGAAACTGTCTCCTTGACTATAGTATATGGGGTTTTCTTTTTGTTTTGTAGAGTTAAGAATACTATACTACAGAAGCTTTATTTTAACTTCAGAAGGTTTTTGCTCTGTTGAAGTAGAAGAGTAAACATCAGTCCCTAATATCAAATGTCTTGTGAAATGTTTAGTCCTAGGTGAAAAGTACTGCAGTAGTCTACAGCTGTTATCTTCAAATTTTCGTAATAAAGGTATTAAAGTTATGAAGGTTCATTTGCTCAGTGAAATGGTATCAGTATTTGCAAGGGAGTAACCCAGGTATCTCCAGTCAACTCCTCTTCCTCCTACCCATTTCCTTGCCCTTCTCTAAATTCCCTTTTTCTCCTCTCTAAAGTTTCAGAGAAACAGAAAAAATCTGGTGCAATTATTCAGTCTCTGTGTTCACATGCTGCATTGTAGAGCAGAGTCACATTAGCTCATGTTCTGTATTTCCAATGAATACTTAAATATTTCAGTATGGTGGAATTTCATTTATCTGAAAATAAGCCTGTGGAAACATGGCAAAAAGCAGGTGTGAGAGCTTCAGAAGAGTTTAGTCTTCCTATCCACCTTGAAAAGAAACATGTTGGACGAGCTCTTATCCCTGTCTCACTATTCCCTTGAATCTGAAGTTCTTGTAGACTCCTTGCAGAGTTCCTTTTTTCCAGACTTGATTAGTGCTGCTCACCACAGACACTTGTCTTTTGTTAGAAACTAATTATTGGGCTGTTAGAGCAACAAGAACCAGAATTGGAGAGATGTCAGACTTTTTCTCTCGGGAACATTTCCATTTGGCTTTCTGAAGTGCTGAGCTTGGCCAGCAGTTGGGGTGGTCTGAGCTGGAGCGGTGTCCCCTGGCACAGGGGTTGGCCATGGGCTGCCCTGTGTGCTCTGACAGGAGAAATTCCTGAGACCAGGTATGGCTTCCATGCTTCCAGGAAAATACTCCTGCTTCCTCCTCCAGCTCTGAGTGTCAATAGCTTTCGTAAGGAAACCTTGCTCACTCCTTCCAGCCCTGGCTCCCTAGGTCACACTCTTGTTTTCTGCTTTCTCAGGATTAAACTTGTAATTGCTTCTTGGCCTTTTAAAGTTTTTTCCTTCTGGCACCTCCACCAAGCTGGGGCGAGGTCATGGGGGGTTAAATCAGTGGAATGCCCCAGGCTTTGCAAAAACATTTTTACCACTTCAAGCTTGATTATTTCTCAAAAGTAGTTTCTAACAGAGAAACTAGGAGAGATCCAGTGACTTGGTAAACAGCTTCCACTGTTTCAGCTCTGTGAATGCTTTAAAAAGCTTTGAGTACTTACATTATTTAGCCAAAGAAAGGTGATATAGGATACTAAAATAAAAATCGTGATTGTAAATTTCACAAGCTACTTTCAGAGTCCAGTTTGTAACTTTGTGTGCTAAATTTCTGCACACTTGAAACAAAGCACCTGCTGTCTGCAGAGAAGTGAACGTTTGGGTAATTGGTCTACTACAAAGATACATGGAAAAATAGAGGAAAATGGTAATTTTCAGAAGAAAATACAAATGGTAATTTTCATTACTTACATATTTTAAAATTTATAATAAGAAGATATTCCATAGTACTTCATTTTTTTGCAGAAAGGAAGATCTAAAATTTTATTAGATACAACTTATGCTAAAAGCATTTCATTCAAGGAGGTCTTCATGGTTTTTATTGAGCACTTAGACTAACAATTCTTACCTATTGTTAGTGCTAAATTACATTTCATTTTGACAGTTGACCACCATGTCACTTTTCCAGAGACTATTTTTTTCTTAGAGTGAATGTGACATAAGGAGAATGGTTTATCTGTGAATATTTTTCCTTGCAGATTTTTTGTTCTTACAAAGATGCTTTAACAGACTTTAAGATTACTGGAAATAGTGCTTTTTTTTCATTCTCTTGAGTTTTTTTCAGTGCAAAAGTTGTGAAGTGTTGAAAGCATAGATTTTCCTTGATTAATGTAGCCTTTGAGCTTCTCAGCTTCTTGGCAGCATGTCCCTAAAGATTTTTTTTTTCTTTTTCTTCCCATCACTTTCCTCTTCTTCCCTCCAAGATACAGAAGAGTAAAAAAGTATCTACCTGCCAGGGAAAAAGATACTCGAGCATAGCAAGTGGAATGAGTCTTGTTCCTAGCTTTAAAACTGAAGTTGCTCCTGAGGTATTTTACAGATGTAAGGCATACTGGATCTGTGAAGACAATGTGAGATAACAGAAACTTGATTTATTGCAGCAACAGTTGAGCTGCTCTTTATGCACTCCTGATTCCAAATTGTTGTCTGTAGGTCTTTGCATTTAGAATGCCTTTAAAAGAACCAGACTCCACTGCTTCAATTGCATTCAGAATAACAAGAATATCATGAAGTAAAATAATGAAGACAGCATGCATAGTCTTTTCTAACTGTCTTGAGTTTCTAAAAGATGTAGGTTCCCCTTTCTGTGCTTGACTCTAGGAATGCCTGGTGTTAAGTGAAGGTGGCTGGACAGAGGACTGAACTAAAGGATAAAGAAGGAAACTGTCTTTTCTCATGATCCTATTCAGTCTATGTGTAGATTAGTAATTAGCAATTAGTAATGTTTTGATCTTTCACATGATTTAGTCTTAGGCTTTTAAAACCTTGTGTCAGATATTCATGGTTGGGTTTGATTTGCCTTATTCCTGTCTGTGTAGGCTTTAACCACTGACCACTACTTTGCCTATTTGAATGAGCAGTGCAACTGCAGAGGAAAAAGCCACAGCTCTCGGGTTTTTCATGTTCAATTTGTCGTGCCTTTTTTCTCATTGGGTCAATATTGTCCTTTTATGTTCTGAACATTTGAGGAACTGGGCTACCTAGCAATGGTGCTTGATGCTGAACATGGGGGTTCCTAAGTGCAGCTGTTCCTGTAGTACAGCTCACCAATGACATGCATAAATGAGACACTCCTCTTGTCTGTGAGAAGCTTACAAAGCTGCTTGCACTCTCTGGTAGTTGATGCTTAATTGGTTGAGAGTTAAAGAACCTTAAGACAACATTTATTCATAACATTTTTTCACAGTTTTTCATATACCTGAGAGCTTCCTTGCATTAATACATGAATTTTGAAATATAAATANTATCTTCTATATGTGTGTGTGTAAGAGCTGCAGTTTGGGGCTTGAGTATAACTAACTCTAAAATTTAGAGGCCATTATTGATCATAGTTGTGACTGCCAGTCTTTTCAAGTTTTTTTTTTTTTTTTTTTTTTTTTTTTTTTTAATAACTAGGGTAATGTCGTTGTGCTAAAACATGTCTTTTTTTTCTCACCTGTGCTGGACCCAGATTTGTTTTGTTCAGGTATCTTCAGGTGATTCCATTTCCTGACAGACCCTTATCAGGCAAAGACCCTCATTAGGGACAGGATATTTTGTGCGTTTTGTGTGCACAAGTGTGTGTTTAATTCACCTTAAGGTGTATGATAAAAATTCCTCAGCAATTTCCTTTTTTTTGTAAGGTTCCAGCATAGACAACTTCTTCTACAAGAATATAAAAGAGTGTGAAAATTATATTTAGAACTTCTGGAAACTAGTAGAAAAATATGAAAATTAGTAGGCTTAGAGCAGTTAAAGTATGTCCTCTACTTCTATCTCAAGTTATTGCAGGTGTTGACAATCAAATAAGTTTCTTACCAAACAGTTCTAAGAAATCAAAAGGTATTGTAAGATCTGGTATGTGAAATATCAGCTCTGAAACAATGATCTGAATCATTGCCTTTCCTAAGCTGCATTTATCAAGCTTTGTAGATGATTGCTGTGACTGATCAATAGGTTTTCTCTTAGCAGAGAATGTGGTGAACCCTCCTTTCTTGGTCTCATTCCATTCATCATCTCTCTACAGTTTTCCAGTAATCTGTTATTAATGCTTGTATTCAAGTAAATAAAACTAAACCTGGCAGATGTAAAAACTGTTGCATTCACATCCCAATGGTGCAGTGAGGTGTAAAAAACTGGCTAGGAACTGAAAAGTATAGCTTTTCATGAAACCTAATGACAGTGTCTAACTTCCTGATGAAAACACATTATTGTGAATGTCAGTGCACAGAGAATTGTTTGGACAGACTGCAATGATGATTACTAGAGAAATATTGAAAGCAATAAAATATAGAACAACAACCTTCCATTGGTTTTGTTATAATTCAAATGTGTTATCACTTGTGTAGTATCATTTCATACAAAGAATCACACAGAGTATGACAGGTGATCCTTGAAAAGGAAGTCATGGGGAAAAAGGTTTTCTTTTAATATCTTAAAGACTTAATATGGATGTTGTCATGTGTTTTGTTTCTAAAACCCAATATTATGGCAATTTGAGATGGAAGAAACTTCAAATTAAACTTTTTTTTTTTGTGTGGGTGGTGTTTGAGGCTCCAATTAACTTTCATTAGTAATTAAAAGATCCACTTCTGAGGAAAATTGATTTGGAGATTAATCATACTCAGTGGAAACACTTTATTGAAAGGAGCATCTGGTGGCATCCTTCTTGCTTGTGCAAATCAAGCAAACTGAAGTAGGCTGCTCTCCCATGGCATCCAATACAAAGGGTTATATTTATGAACCGTGATTGTTTCTTCAGGATTGTTTCTGTATTGCATTTATGCTTAAGTACTGCTTATCTAATAATTGCAATACTTAGTGGTATAATTACTGTTTTAGAAAGGAAAAGTTTTTATCCTTTTAAAATAATAGGTCACTATGTACGTGGGTTAATGAAACCCCTTGAGTTCCCTTGACATTGAAAATAAATTGCGAATCTTTGATCTCGTTCATCTAAATCATACCTGTGCTAGGAAATCTCAATTGGAGGTTGGCAGGGTGCAGGCAGACGAGCTGCACTGCTTTAGCTTCTCACAACAGAAGGAAGCCTTGGTGTGGGGGGGGGGGGGGGGGGTGGGGGGGCTTCCACCTTCCCGNCCCTGGTTCTCCTGAAGCCAGGAATCTGGGGCTGTGCAGAGCTGGCTGCTGCATCGGGCATTTGGAGACAAAGCCACAGGCTGTGTCCTCTGCATGAACTCAGCAATTTGGCTGTTTCGGGGTAACTCCTAGACCCCCATTAGCTGCTACTTTGACAACAGGTGCTTGTCCTGTTACTGGTGTCAGTACCTCCTTGAGGAGTCAGGGGCATTCTCACTCAAAAATAGAAAGTAGAACTCTAGGTTCAAATGACTGCTCAGAGTAGAACAGATTTGCCCTGAGTTTACAAATGTTTATAATAAAATGTTTGTAAAATCTTCACATATCCATAAGTCTTTCCTGGCTTAGCTCCACGCCCCCTGTCCTTTCTGAATGAGTTAGGCTGTCTTTAAAGCTATAGAAAATTAAATGCTTAAATGATCAGCAAAAAATACTCTAGGATACAAACTTTGACACTATTTTTCTTTTTTATTTTAAAAAGGTTGCTTTTAAAACTTTCATTAAGTGTTGGTTTATGGCATCATGGGAGGGAAACTAAAATGAACTTGGAAAGAACTGAATTTTATTTTCTCTTAAGAGAAATAATATACCCGTGGATTGTTTTGTTGTAACAGTATTTATCAGAGTAAAGTCAATTTAAGCTTTTGCTCTGTTGCATCTGTGAAGAGACAGATGGCTGAAAGGAATATAAAGAATAGTATTTTATCAGTTCTTTCTGTTTTCAGTGAAAGTGCTCATTGGGTTCCTTGGCTGCCTGAACACAAATGCAGAGAACAGGAAGAGATAGTGCAAGAAAAAGACTTTGAATATTAGATTTTGTCCTGTGAAATACAGAAAAACTCCCCGTCTTCCCCACTCCTTCAAAACCAAATTACTGAAAGCTAAATAACAAAATCCTAAAAATTTTTATCTTAACTGAGTTTTTACGTTGGTCATGTTGTGTGCTCTTGGGCAAACTGGGCTGACTTTTTTTAGATGTTAAGCTTTTTTAAATGATCACGCACAGTGCTTTGTTCTGTCACTTTGAATTTCTGTTCATATCTCCAGTTCAGTGAGCCTTTCCAGTGTTATCAAACATGACTCAGTATTGAGAAATACTATCACAATATTAAATTTGAGGTGCTTTGTTTCAAGTTTCATTTATTGATAGGATACATCCCTCTAATATGCATAATTAATGCAACACCTTAAGCCCAGTTGATCTGAATGCTGCTGGCTATCAGCTGGTATCACAGGGTTCATCATAAATACCAAGCCCTTTTTTTTCTCCATGATTTAAAAAAAAAACCCTTTTCTCACTCTCATGTTTTATATTTATATTGACAGAAACCCCAACAAACCAACAACCACAACAAACTGTTTCCTGGTGGTAAGGTCAGAAGTGATTGCTATCACACAGAGGAGGAGTTTGACTACTGCTGCAAGGAGACACAAAAAGAGCTTGCTTGATGAAAGGACAGATTGTGCCTCTAAAGAGGCAGGGAAGGAGACTTGCTGAGGCTTTAGGATCTAAGAATAGGTTTTAAAACATAGACATGGTGAAAGAGTAGACAGCCAGGTGATGGGAAGCTGTGGAAAATAAGAGAGGGATACCTGGGAACAAGAGATGTTAAGGAATGTGAAGGAAGTTCTAGACTAAAAGGATGTATTGGAATCTATGGAAGAAATGCATTTGATGTAGGAGATATGGTAAGATATGGAGGGCAGGGATGATGAGATCCTATTTCTAATAAGCAGCTTGCACTTACATTCATCACTGCATTTCAATCACTGAAAAATCAAAACTTTATTTAAGGAAAAAATTGTTTGGGAATAGCCGTTTATATAGTTAATAGCCTGTCTGGTCAGTGAGCTGCCAAATATATGCTGAGCTTAGTATTCCCACTGTGATTTCTTTTTCCATAATGGAAAGAGCAGGAATGGCTTTCATAAAGACTATTTGTCATCTTTTAAAGGCTGTATTGGATTTTTTTATTTTTTTTCATTCTAAAAACATGGCCTTTGGCATTCACAACATGCATTTTTCATAAATGCAATACCTTGGCAGAGTGAACTGTTCTGATATTTGTAACAAGTAGGATTGTATAAGGCAAAAAACTTTAAGTAGTTGAATTCAGGATATATAGACTTTTCATAATGCAAAGAAAGTGTTTCCTAGGCAAAAATATAATCAGATTTTAAAAAAAGTTTTAATGAAAATATATTATTTTGGAAGCTTAAATTATATTTAATCTGTAAACATTATTTTGTGCCTTCTTCTACATTCCTGCTTAAATTCTGATTAGAGTGTTAGTTCAAAGATACAATTCCTGATGCTGCCTGCTCAGATAATTGATGGGAGACTGAAATGCAGCTCCTTGGCTCTGATTCAGCCAAACAGAGCTTCTTTGCTTTTAAACTACAGTAACCTGTGTTTGTAAAAAACTGTTCCACAGATATAGGTACTTACAGACTAACTATAAATATCTTATTACAGCTTTCTGGAATATGATTAAATTAATATATGATATTGTCTTAGATAATTCCAGGGAAATCTAGCCTAATCCTGTGGTTTGTTCTGTGTAAATATCCAGGCAGTAGCAATTCTTGTTGTCTGTTATTCACTGTTACTGCCAGGTTAAGGTTCAGGTCTGTACAACCTCAAATCAAGGGTTGTGTATTTGTCTTGCTTGAGAATCTGTGGGTTTGGGGGTCTGCAGGAAAACTCTATCTTTAAAGTGAGTATCAGCCAAATACGCTTCCCCATGACATGTTAGATACCTGTCATTGTAAGCATGAGATGTTCATGTTGAATATAACATTTTATATTTTTGGAGTAATGCATGAAAGGCAGTGGTAAATGGGAAGTTCCTTACTGGGTGTTGTATTTGTTGAAGTTTTTATTCTCCTCTGGGATCATGGGTGAGGGCAACTGGAGATATCCACTGGGATATTCTAGAGAGTTTATTTTTAATTAAAAGTGGCTGTACTTCTTGCTTGATTCAGTGTGGTTTTTTGAATCCTGTTAACAGGATAGTCTACAAGAGATATTAAATGTTACCTTGCAAATAGTAGTTCTGTAGTCTTGGGGGGGGACTTTCGTCCTTGACAATCTGGCTGCATAAAATAAGGGACTATGAGCTCTTTTGGGATGGACCTCCAGTAGCCCAGAGAACATTGGTTTTGTCTTCAGGATTAATAAAAAAAAAAAAAACCAACAAAAAACAACAATGTTCTGCACGTGTGTTTTGACAGATGACAAGAATCAAACACTTCATTTGTTAACTGGGATGGTGCTAAAGAATTTCTGTTTGATACCTTTAAGAATTATGGAAGTGAAGGAAGGCATACTGAGATCTAAGGAAAGGAACCGGAAAACAAAGAAAAAATGGGTGACCAAAACCAGTTGGTGATGGAAAGAAGGGGACATAGAAAACAAGTGGTCAATGTTGACCTGTAAGCCTCTGGCTAAAGTTAGTCCTTCTTTGTTGCTTTAAGTTTTGGGGCTCTTGCTGTCTTTTTATTCCATTTTTCCTTTGGTTTGTTAAAATTGCATCATAGTTTCCATGGACTTGTAGCAAAGGAAACTGTCTTCCTGGGGATACATCACTTTAATTGAATTTGGAACTTCTGTTAAAAGGTGGTATTTTGGGAAGTGTAGGGTGTGATCAGAATTGCATTGTTTCAGAATTTATTTAGTTTTAAATTTGTTTAAAAGGATTTAATTAGAAGTGTAAATTTGTTTAAAAGATGGACTTGTTGGATTTTGCAGTGGGATGAGATATGTAGTTTTCTTTGAAGGCTTTATGGGAACAAGATCTTTTATGTTTTCTAATTACTAAAATCATTGTAGCTTTATGAAAAACAAACAAAATCTGCTGCTGCGTTTTCATTACTTTTAAAGATCCTTCTTTTGCTATGCAGAAATTGTTTCCTCACCTTGAGAAACAATCTAAAGTATTGGCAGTCACTGTGTAAGGACTCAGGTTGGTAATGTTGGCATTGTTCCTTTTGTCTTTTGAGTACACCAGGTTTGGGAAGCAAATGACCCCTGCCCAACCCTTCCCTAGTTTGGAATAGTGTGGGACTTCCTCAGGGGAGGATTGTGCAGGAACTGGGAGGGCTGCTAAAGCTGGGGGAGGGCCGTGACCAAATTTGCCAGGAAGGGAACAGAAATGAGTGTGAAGCTGTGAAGGTGTGCTGAAGAACAGCAGGCCAGAGACCATGACTTGTTTCCTGGAGGCAATTAATGTTTCTGGCTCTAGCCCTGCTGGGCCAATCTCTATGTCGTGGTTCATAACTGCTTAAGAGGAAAAAATGGGAGGCAAACTGGGATGCAGTTTGTGCAGCAGAGTGCTGTTCTATAAGGAGCCATGCTGTTTTCCAAATACATGTTTCTGTGGCATATATTGCAATAAAATGTAAAAGATTCTCAGCTGATGTAAATGAATGTAATTTCAATTATATCTCTAATGCATTTAATCAATTTTGCTAATATAATATTCTATGTTTTCTTCTGGACAGATGATAGAATGTGAGAAGAAAATAATCCCCAAATTTTGGGAAATAAATTTTGCTGTAATAAAGCAAAAATGTAACGAGGAATTGTGAATATATTTGTGTTCTGTAAAAGGCTTTCCCTCTCAGTTGTGTGCAGTTTGCACTTGTAGTTATAAACAAAATACTCTCGTACTTGATGTTCATAGTAATTGCTTGTTCATCTTACTTTGTTAAGTTAGGTCTAGAAATTCTATAGCTCCAAATGTGCAAACCCACCAAGAATTCCAGAGAAGAACCCCCAAAGCTATTTAATTTACTATTCAAGTTCTGCTTCTCCTGTGGAATTGTCCTGTTCCACAGAAGTTTACTTGGAATAGGTTCCATTCAGGTACAGTGGTCCATAGGTGAGATCCCACTGAAATTTGTGTCCTGGTTTCCTAATCCTGGGGGAGAAGGGTTGGACAGGGAGAGGGAGGAAGAGTTTTCAACACTTTCAGAATCTTTCAACTTATGAATTGTTTTGTTTGAATTGGCTTAAAGCAGGTGAACATGCTTGTAGCAGTTGTTCTGGAATGAAAGAAGTATTACAATTTTTGCAGTGGTCTTTATTTTAAATACTCTTTTTTGTACTAAGATTCCATTGAGATTATAAACACAAATATGGACTGCTCAGTGTTTAAGAGTTTCAGAGGAAGAAGATGGTTTCAATGGCTTTAGCTTGGATGGTGCTCATGAACTTAATGTTTTTTAGCTGTCACTATTGATTTTAGCTTTTGATTACTTTGTCATCACTACAAGGTACTGTATAATAATTTAACATCACCTGCAAGAGTGCATTCATAGAGGAGTTATTTTAGGCTTGTTTTGTAATGTGGAAAGTTGGTTGCAAGCAAAATAAAAAATAAAGCATAAACAAATTGTCTTAAGTTTCCATAATTCTAATAATTTACTAAAGATAAAATTAATTAGAGTAAAACCACACTTCTTTTTCTTTTTCCCTTTCCCTCAAAAAACCCCCAAACCCAAGTAACCAACCCCAAATTTCACCTGTCCTGTTGCTTTAAGGTATTATGCATAGATAAACCTCTTGGTGTTAGAATATAAAGTGTTAGGTTTCAGTTTAGCAGAAAATAATGCTGACCACCTCCCCTGTTGGCCTTGGTACAATTCTTACCATTTCGTGTGAAAGGAAGGAATCTGAAAATTGAACAATAACTGCCAGCAGTATGAAAGAGTATATTTTAAATTACTGTATTAAAGCTGTTTAGCTCACTATCTTAAATAGCAATAGATAGCTTAGATATCTTAGATATTGAATAATTGCACAATTTCTGTTACTGTAGTTGAAAAAAATGTAAATCTTTTTGCCTTCTCAAAAATCTCCAATGCCTTCTAAAAATCACATTTGCAACAGTTTTTAAATGGCATTCTTAAATCCCCAACTGTTATTGACAGCAGTGAGGCTTTGGTGGCTATTGACTAGTGAAACTGTATTTCACTTCAGTATTAAATGTTCTGTTTTAAAAGGATATTTATGGAATAAAAAGAATATTCTGCCTCCTTCCCTCCCCATAATTAATATTTTTGTCATGTGCCTTCTCCGTGCCTCTTCAGTAACCATGACTCACCTTAATACCAGTGTTTGACATTAGAAGCCTCTCCAGAGAGGAAGAAAATCATTCTGAAATGAGCTGTATAAAGGTTATTAAACCAACACTTAAGATTCTAGTCCTGTACGTTTTCCTTTGCCCCTAATTACATGCCAAGAACAGCAATGTAGAATTTTCAGTATATACATATGCTGAATGTATCTTTATTAGAGGAAAAGTACCTACAGGGAACTGAAAGTTCATTCCCAGCAGTCATACCTATTGCTTATATGTTTGGAATGCTGTTTTATTCAAAAATGGGGAAGAAATCTGGGGGGTTGAGTGTCCTAAAATTACATGTTGAAGTACACATGTAATAGGATTCTTACCCCTTGTTGAATGGATCAGGTTTTTAGCTGAAGTTGTTTTATTGACTTCAATGTTACTGTTTCTGTAAGGAAAGGCAAATTGCACAAGAAAGTTGGAACATTGTGTCGATGCTGAGTAAATATCCCTGCTTAGAAACTTCTCATTTGTCAGCTCCCAGAAAGCTCCAGGTCTAACCTGAATATCAATATGATACGTGGAACAGTGGATTAATTTTCTAAATAACTTTGAATTGTATGCAAAAAAATCACTTACCTTAAGTTTTTCTGTTGCTAAAACTTCTAAAACCCATGTAGACTGGGGGAAAAGTTATTTTTTAATCACCAGAGTGTAGCACGGTTAGTTACATTTCCTTTACAGGTAGTGGACACTGGCAGCTGCAGAGCAGTGATCATTTGCAGTGTGGCTGTTCTGACTTGCAGTGCGTGACCCTGGTGAGGTCGGGTTCTTTCAATTAGCAGGATGAGGCTGTGACATCCCCTGCTGTTTTGTTCTTGTTGCCAGGGCCTGCTGCTGATTTACAGATTATTGCATAGATTGGCCATTAAAGTCTAATTCCTTCAATAAAAATTTAATACAAACTTCCTTTCCTAATTTGTAAAACTACCTGTCTTTTTCTAACCAATTTTGTCAACCTCGTGCATGTCAAATTAATGATTTGAGACTATAAAAGGTCCCTAGAACTTTACTCTTTTTTGTTGGCTTTTTCAGTGAAGTTTGCCTAATACTTTATGAAATTATTTTGCTCTCCTGAGTGGTAAACAGGTAATTCCACTTAGCTAAGTAAAGGTATGATTTTTGATATCTAGTGCTTACTGGAAAAAATAATCAAATAATTGTAGCATTTATAAAAGCTTTAGAATCCCAAACCTGATCAGGCTGCTGCTGCTAATAAATAATAATAATATGGCACCAAAAAGGCAAGTTTTAGCCAAAATGAGAATTTCCTAAATTGACAGAAATTTTAACAGAGTCTTTCCAAGAAACAGTAAAGGCAGTGCTAGAAAAAAAGAAGTTGTGAATTATGAAAATCTGGAAATTCTATTTTAGCCACAGGCTTGGTTTATAAAATAACATTTAGTTTAGCTTATTTCTCAGTTCTTCAAAATCAGATATTTTTTGAGAAGAAGAAATTGGAATACTAAGCTTGAAATCACTGATCTGATTAGATAAGTCAAAACAAGAGACAGATATTGTAGAATTATGCTGCATGTACATGTGATGCTATTTTTTGTCTTGTTCATGGTTCAGTTTTCAATTAAATACTCAATAAAACAGGTAGCTAAACTGGGCAGAAACAAGTATCAAGGGTCATGTCTTTAATGGTTGTTTTCCCACTTTAACATCTATGAATACAAATTTTGTTTTCTTAGCAAAAGATACAGATTTTTTTTATTTTAAAGCTTTTCCTCTTTCTTTATTTTAAGAATATATTCCCATTTGTTTCTGTTTTCTAAGCATATTATCATCCTAATTTGTAAATTAAATCCTCCTGTTTATTTTGAAACACTGTCCCCAGGTGTAGTTCTGATGTTCTGGCCCTGGTGTCACTATTGATGTTCCGGGCAGCGGGGATGGGGCAGCATTGCTGCTGCTCTTTGGCTCTTAAAATTCATGTCATTTGCTTAAAAATCAACTTTCATGGTGCACAAGCAATGAGGGCATCTCTTAAAAAACTTCTTAATGTTATTTTTAGATAGTCTTCATTTCTCTGTGTGTTGCTTTTCATATTCAACTTTTTGGTCAAAGGATGAGAAAACAGCTATGCTGCAGTGTTATCACTATTGATACCTTAGGAGTGTTTGTACTCAATTAAAATATGCAAAATTGGGAAATAGCTTTTCATTAACAACTCATTTTATTTAGCTGATGTGAAGTTTGATAAAAGTTTTGAATCTCTGAACTGGCATTCATATTAATGCACCAGCATCTATGCTGTGTTCCAAATTTCTTTGTGATATTGCCTTTGAAATGAGTATCATGTCTCCTCATATTTCTCTGCTGGATATTTTCTGGTTTGCCAGAAGGTGTTTAATTACAAATTAAGCTTATGCAAGTATTTGATCAAACTGACAAATGTTATTCTGATTTTTTGATTTAATCCTTTGTGATGTTTTTACTTATGTAGATTGCAATATGCCTATTTTAGTAATTTAAAAATGTTTAGATACTTTAAATTTGTTTTTCAGGATGTTAAATTTTTTCAGGATATCTGGATTTTTTTTTTTTGCAGTGTTGTTTGAATCCCTCACTGTTTCTGGTGTGGCTTCTCCCTTGCTCACACATGTGTTGTGTGCACATTTGTATTTTTATACTTGTGAGTATTTCCCTATGTACGTGAATCTCTGTCTTCTGTCTTGAAAAGTACTTTGGGAATATGCAGTTATCAACATGTACAAAAAAATCTTATTAATTCAAGAGTTCTGACTGCTTCTCCTTTGTCAGAATCTGTTGATCCATTGTAAAATGAGTAAGCAGATCTAATTAGGGAAGTTGGAAGGAGTATTACTTAAGGGAAAGAAGAATTCTGGTGCATGATTGATGCTAATACAGGTATTTTATGTACAATTTTTGACAAAATGATTCCTGCCTTGACACCTGGAGGATGCATTGTTGTTTGTGTTGAGGGGAAGAACTGTAAGGTCATTGTTTATCTGCAGCTGGCCAGGGGATTGCAGCCATTCATTTCCTAATGCAGGTTTTATTATCTGGTTGGTTGTCAGTTTCACTGTTCCAGTCTTGTCCCATCCTCTGGTTGAGGTGGGAGTGAGGAAAGTTCCTTCTAAAAGTCAGTCAAAGCCTAAGCCATGTCCTAACCCACTGGGGTTACCTGGTTCTCATGCCTCAGTTAGGGCTTTAAGGCCCAGTCTTGATACTTCAACTGGAATTTAGTTATTTAAGACTCTGACTTTTATTTTAAACCTCTATGAAATGAGATTTGTTAGAAAACATGCACAGCTTGAACTTCAGTCAAAAGCCTGCATTTAGGGAGTGCATTCCCTTTCACAGTCACCCACAGAGTGAACATCTAGAAATGCTTTGCAGACAATTGCTTTGTTTAATCCTTTTTCAAGTTATGTTTTGGATCTCAGTTTTTAAGAACTAATTTTGTAAAGCAATTTTTGTGATAGCTGCATTATTGATACCTGCAGAAATATGTATTTTATTTCTTGTGTTATCCCAGACTTTTTCTGACTGTAGTTAATTCACTGTATGTTATATCCCTTCCACAGAAGGTCAGGTGCAAGTAGTTCACATATTTGCTGTCATCATAGGGATTATGGCATACAGGAGTGAATCAGTCCTACATTTGACCAGTAACTCAGTAACCAGCACTGAATCATCACTTTCTTAAGTAAAATACTGACCTTTAAAAGGTCTCATCAAATGTGATGTGTTTTGTGCACTGAGTGCATGTCTCCCTTCCAAGTATGGCAGTAGGAATGGCAAACTGATCAATATTCTGGACAAGGTGCTGATCAGATTGATTTACTTGGTGTGCAGTTGCTTTGAGCATTTTTGCAATGGAGGCTTTTGGTACTAATACAGGTCTTTTCTCTTGTAACAGTTTCACTCCCCTAATCCTCTCTTTTACTTTTTTTTCTTTCTTTTTTTTTCCTTTTTTTAACTTTATTTTTTAAATTTTTTTTGTTGTTGTTGTTTAGTTAGATTTTTGTTTGTTTGTTTATTTTGGTCTTTTTGGTGGAACTGCTGCACTATCTTACTGCAAAATGAACTCTGAATTTGTTATAAAGCTATAGTGTTCCATTAAAACTATTGTGACTGTTTGTTTGCTTAAATCCAGTTTTGATAAAGCAGAAAATTAATTCAGTTTCTAAACCAAGTAAATCTCTACCAAGCTGTCTTATTTTATTAGTGAGAACTTGTGAGATTTAGTAGTTCTAGGAATCTTCCTCCATTACTGGTACAGATCAGTGGAGCTGAAGCAACTTAATATTTATGTTGGAATGGGGATGAAGGGATAGAGTTTCCTGTGCTAAGCAACAGGGCTGGTGGCTGCCATTGGAACAATTGATTTTAAGACCTTTTTTTTATTGCAGTGCTAATAAAACCAGGCTGCACTGCTGTATAGTATGCATGGACACCTCCCTCGTACTTGACTTACAGCAGTTCCATAATTTTTAGATAAGGAACTCCCGAACTTCTTGTAATTAGAACTTTTAATATTTTTTTCTTTCCTTTTTCTGTACCCTTTATAAGAAGTCTGTTTCTCTTTTATACATTGGCCTGATTTGTAGGAAGATTCTGTGAATGTTCCTGATCAGCAGTTTGCACACAGAAATCAGAATTACTTGTTGTTTTGGGCTAATTTATAACATGTCTCATGTAACTGTACTGAGTTTAGGAATTACAATATCCCAATATAGTTCTAATAAGGAGCTGAACTTCCTTTTTTTTTTTTTTTTCATATTTGTCATTACCACTCAGCTCACTCCGAAGTGTCTGTTGGTGTGCTGCCTCATGAGTGTTTAATGATGACTTTCATTCAGTCTAAGCTGTCAGTAGGTCAGAGATGCCTCAAATCTTGGATGGAGTTATGAAATATCCTGAGTTTATTACCCTATTAAAATTCATTTTAAATGTCAAAGTTTCTAATTTGAACAAGGAAACTTAATTTAGGAGCATCTTCAAAGTAGCACACAATTTTCTCCTTGAGTATCAAGTGAAGTATGAGATAAAAATAAGAACTTTACAGCATATGATATTTAATTCTTTCTGTGTTTTAACTTTAGGTAGTTTGCAGAGGGGGCTATAAGAAATAATTTTGTAGTCTTTTATGATTTTCTTTTTATGTTAAAAGCAGTTTGGAGAGAAGACCTGTCTAACTTTAATCAAAGATACTGATGATTTTAATAAAACAAGCCCCAACATTCTGAGCAAAGCCCGCTGCAATATTTTCTTTAGAAAATTCTGTGCTTTGCCATCCCCTGAATGCCTCATTGTTTGGTTTGACCCAATTTGTTCTCTGCCCTGTTCTGTGATGATAATTTAATTTTTCTCCTTTGCCAAGCTGTGGTCTGTCAGCACCAGGCCTTGGCCTCCCTGCTGGTTGGGGTGTGTTGGGTCCTCTGCTCACTGCAGTGAGAGTTTTCTTAGTCAGGGGGCTGCAGCTTCAACGACCTCAATGTTCTACAGCAGGTCGTGTATTACAGGGCAAATAGATGGCAAAGTTATGTGGTAGTGGACTCTAAAATTGTCCAGATGAGCATGAAGTAGGTAATGATGAAAATAAATGTTTTTCTGAGCCCTTTCAGTGTGGTTCTGTTTCTGAGACTGGACCCAGAGTTGTTCTGTCAGCTACTTGTAAAACCTGACATTGGAGCTTTGATAAATAGTCTCTCTTCTTGTTAATAAAGAAATGTCATTAATGATATCAGACATCAGAGGTACTGGCTTGTTGCTCTCTGATTAATTCCTTGTGTGGAAGCATGAGATTAACAATGGAGGACAAAAGGCATGATAAATTCATTTAGTAATAAGGACTTAGAGTAATCAGGAAGTAGCTTGCTGGTTTGTGAAACTTAAATGTTGAATTCCCTCACAAAAAAATAATAGCTGTGGTGTTCATTTCAGTATCACTAGATCACTGTTGAGTTTTGAGGATAGCTCATGAAGCTCACTGAGGCAAATAGCATGTGTAATGTATCCCTCAAATTCTGTCAAATAGTCAGATATTAGTTGGTGTCACACAGGAATTTTAATTTCAAAAGGAAATTATAGGAGTGTGGGAGAAAATAACTGTGGGTTTTTTATAATAGTAATGAATTTTGTTTGAAACAAACCTCTTAGTATTTGATATCTCTATCTTAATGGAATGTAACACTCTCCAGAATCCCCCCATTACTGTAACTTTCTCTCCAGGCTAATTTACATGTTTACATGCACAGTCTGTACAAAGAGGTATCATTTCCAGAGGTGCTGGCCTGCATCTTGAATTGATCATTGCTGTACCTCTGGGGTGAAGTAGCTGTCCCTGAAGTCAATAGTCTGTTTTGAATGTTAGAAGCTTGTATTGTATGCCAATATCCTTATTAAAGCAGCCTTAAATTGCTTATAATAAAAAAAAGAGAATGGCATTAATGGCAATAAAAACTTAGATTTAATCATCACATTTTCATGACTTGAACTTCAAAAGTTTTGATGACATCCTGCATTTGTTTAGAATACAAGTCACAGTTACTCAGTCACTTAAATGTTAGCCTCCTCAGCTGGATCTATTCCTTTGAAAAACTTAAAAAAATACTTGTGGCCCTGCAGTAAAGAGACTCTTGGTTCTATTCTACAACATGAACAAGAATGCAACCTATCTTAAATTCAGATATTGATGTAAGAAGAGTTAATATTGGGAAATTGAATTATTTTCATGTGCTCTAAATGTAAGTTTCAAGACAGTTAATTTCAGAATGGTGTATCTCAGCAGATGTGTGGAATTTATAATAGCTCTCATCTTCAGTATGAGCCTTAATATACAATTATAAAAAATTCTAGAAATGTCAAGTAGGGAAAAATTCTTAATGCAAATCAATAACAATTTGACCGTGTTGCCAGATCAGTTGTGTTCTGTGGTTTGTAATTTTTCCATGAATAGACAATTCATGAAGAAAATTGTTTTACATAAGCATTGTAATTTCTTTTTATATTGATTCATCTTCTGGTTATTAGCATGACTATTATTTGTTTGACACTACCACCTAGCGAATGTGGCTCTTGTCATAAGCTTCAGTGCAACTTCCTGCTCACACATAGAAGATAGCTTGCCAGTAATACCAAAAGCAGGACCAAATATTATCTCCCTTTTACAGATGATCTGCTTAACGTGAGTACTTACCTTGGCTTCTGGGCAGAACTGTACGTTGAATGCTGCAAACTTTGCTGCCACAGCCACGTTGTCACTGGTTCTTTGAGGTTTAAAAATGTAAGCCATTTGGATTCTCTGCATAAGCTGCAAAAACAGCTCTTGTTTTGAGCTGTAGGGCCGTGTACCATGCACCTCAATGGGGTGACAGGTTCTGTCATCAGTACTGTGTTATTAAGAGCTAATAACAAAAGAGTCTTCCAAGCTGTGTTTATTTCATACTCTATTCAAAACAGCCCAGTTTCTTGGATAGTTAGAGCCTTGCTTTGGTGGGAGGCTCATGTATTCAGGGTGTCTTGTATCAAGGTCCAGAAAAGAGTTGAGTGGAGAAATTGAGTTGCTGCAGAAGCCTGAGTCCCTGTGGTTGGAGCAGCTCATCCTTCCATCTTCTCATGCTTCTCTCTGTTGTTTCTTTGCCACAGGATTTGGGCATCTCATTGCTGCTCTCTTCATTCAGGCCCGGAGGTCCCTCTTCTGCTGCACTTGTGAGTTGGAGGTAGTTTCCAGAGTGATGCAGTGATTGGATTTGGGTGGGGAGGTTGAGCTTGGTGCTATATTTTCAGAGGCTGTATTTTCATTGCTGTATTTTCAGTGGCTCTTCACTGCCCTTGTGCATTGCTGGGTTCTTTACACAAGTGCATTCACACAAATAAAGACAGACTGCAAAAAATGTTCTGGTCATTCTGACCACTCTTGTCCTCCCCTGAATTTTATTGATGCAAATTATTGTGTCTTGTTATTGAAGGGCATGTATCACATGTTAACTCAAACAACAGGTTCATTTGGTTTGCTCATTTTTTTTATTTTTTACTATTGTTTAATACAGGTTCTGTTGAGAGGGTACATATACTCTTAGGGGTGACACAAATTAATTCCACTCCCATCATAGAATCTCTCCATGGATTTATCACAAATTGCTGTGGCTGTGAGGGATTCCATGCTCTCATAAGAAGTATAAGATTAAATTCTGTCACTACTGTACTCTTTTTAATTAATTTAACCACCAAACGAATCATTTTCCAGTGTCAGTTTCTCTCTCTTTGGTCAGTAGATAAATTAGTTAATGGCAAATTAATTAGTTAATGCAGTCAATGTTTAAAAGCTCCATAAAAGGGATAAGAATGACTTGTGCAGATTCTGTAAATGTTGCAGAAGTAGGGGTTCATGTCATTAACAGGAAAAAGAGAAGTTGCATTTTGCATTAGTCTGCTGGAACATGCTCAGCTGCAAAGAGTGGAAGCTGAAATACTGTAGTGCCAGTTGCTTGATCCTGAAGTGATACTTTAATAATTTGAAGAATGACAAAAGCAAACAGGAATAACTGACAGAGCTGAAAAGCATTGAATTTTTTTCTGTGCTGAGGAACAGGCATTCTTTTTTTGGAACAGAAATCTCAAAAATAAACGATTCAAAAATAAATCTCAAAAAAAATTTTTTTTAGTGTTTTGAAGGAATCTGAAGTCCTTAACATTATCTCATTGCTTAGTTTAGTCTGTACGTGATAAGTAACAGGGAAATTAATGCAATAAACAGGATTGTTGCACTGTTGCTGTTTCAGTGTAGAATGCTCATGCATTTGGGTTTCCTGGGAGATAAGCCTTACAAGGAAGGCTTAAATAGGCAGCAGAGCAGTGACCCTTGCAAAGTACTGTGACCTGAGCTGGGACTGTTTTCTCCTCATCCTCAAGTCCTGGCCCTCAGCTTTGCCCAAGTGAGAAGCTGGAGCTTGTTGCATGTGGGACGCTAAAAAAGACAGAGGGGAGTGCTGGGGTACAGCCAGTTACCACAATCCCATTTAGCAATGTCTGTGTTCTGAAGAAAAGACTCAGTACTGTAAGAACACAGGGGGTTAAGGCAGAGCTGGGTCTGCCCAGGAGCTTGGGGAAATCACCAAGCACAGGTCAGACACAATGCAAACCCCTCTAGTTTGAGCAAGTTGAGTATACTTGAAACAAACTTGGCTTCTTGTCTCCTTCCAAACCAGGTGGAACCCTGGTCTCTCACCCATCATTCAGGGTGGTTCTGCCTCCTGTAGGGGCTGGCACCTACTGTTTATTAATAACACAGGCAAGTTGGGTTTCTGGATCCTTCCAAGGAAGCCAAGATTGAGTCTGAGTGTCTCTGCTGATAACAATGACTACTGAACTGGACTTGGGAAATGTTTGCCTGCAATATTTCCCACTCAATAAGTTAGTGTAATAGTTGGAAAAATTGCATGTTGCTATACCAAAATTAATTTTAAATCTCATTAATTATTTGAACTAGTCTGACGGTGAAATGTATGCCTTGCCCTCTGTATTTTGTGAATACTGTCAGTTGTCATATTAAGAAATTCAACACTTGAGTTTGATTAAAAGTTGTTTTCGATTGGATTTACTGCCTTTAATATAGATACTGGCTCAATAGGGAGGATGCAATGCATGTTTTGCTCATTTAATGAACCATTTCAAATGACACTGTTATTAGTTTCAAAAGTGGCATTGTGTTTTGTCATGACTTTTTCTAAATCAAGTATAAATGGGAAAAACAGCTGAAGTTATCCTGAAGGTGTTCAGATAGGAGATAGCAAAAACTGTTTAAGCTATTAATATATAGTAAATGGAATTATTTAGTGAGTGGTTGAGTCCTTGTCAGTTAAATGGGTGTCAGAACAGATAGTTGGAAAAGAGGTAATTTCTTCAAAATACAGTGGTTCATGTGAAACAATTGCATATACAAAAGTCAGTAACAATTTTGGAAAACTGTCTCCTGTTATGCTGCATTTGATTGAACAGATTTAGTGTCTGTCAGTATTTAGAGATAAAGACTTAAACTTATTCTAATTTTTATGAAAGACTTTCTAGCTTCAGGAGAGCAGAAGCTGGAGAAAGTCTTCTCTCAATACATTACTTGTGTGAGTGTTTTGCATATTCTAGGAGACTTTAGTGAGGATTTATACCCTGTTGGGTGTATATGAGGCTAATTCAACTGTAGTTTGCATTTAATACTTCATGGCATGCTCTTTGTGTCTCAGGTCAGTGTGTATAATTCAAAGGCTAATATGCTTACTCAGTGCTTACAGGAATCTGCTTTTTGAAACTTGAATTGGTTTTTTGTACTGTTTTGGTTTTTTTTTCTGGTTGCCCCCCACCCCCTCCATGCTATCTGCTCTTTAAGAAATAATGGTATTTCTCCTGTGATGACTCAGGTGTACTTTGAATTTTATTGGTATTTCTTGTGTTTCATGCTTAATCTTTTCCAATGCAATTATCCATGTGATGTATTATAAGCTTCTGGGGAGAAGAGAACATTATAGTTTCTACATGAATGGCTTGTAAGAAAATGACTAAGTGGACCTGTTTATAGACCTAATGCACTGGGATTCAACTCTAAAAAGAATGTAAGAACAATAGGCCCTGGTTAACATTCTGTAGAAGCCAGCAGCTTTGATGTATGTATTTGTAGTTGTCTGCAGAATACAGATAATCAGTATTTGAAGTGTGCAAATTAAAGATCTACTTGACCAGTCATAATTACAGCACTGTAAAGGCAGAATGGCACTGAGAAGTAATAAAATGGTCTTTAATTTCTTACACTGTAAATTATAATCTGTTTGTGGTTAAGAGACAATGTTTTGGTGGCTGCAGTATCCCACTCATGTGGCTATGAGGGGGGATTTTCTTACCTCACAGATTTTACTTTGAGCTAGTAAGCAGACATTGCTCAGGAATTTCTTCAAAGAGGAAAAGCCACTAAAAATGTGCTTTATTTTATAATTAAAGGTTCATCTGTCACTGGGATTTGACTGTTAATCTGAATTCCTTTTTTTAGTATTGAAAGACAGTGGGGGGGTTATTTTATGATATTTTAGCTGCCTGCATTTTACTGAGATACTTTCCACAAACCAGAAGACAGATATGTTAAATTTCAAAATTCATGTATCTCCATTTGATTGTTGTGTCAGTTTTGCGCAATCATTAGTCAGGGTTTTTAGGTACAGTATCTTTACTGTATTTTCGAACACTGCTTTTCTATTTAGTTTTTTATATACTCCCTCTAAATTTTGATTAATTATACTGAATAGAAATACAAGTATTTCTTGTACTTGGGCTCTCTATTATAGCAACAGAAAGCATAAAATGTCAGGTTCAATGTTCTGAAGAAAGAAGAAGGGGCTCAAGTTCTACACTGCTCCCTGTGTGGGAGAAAATGTTCAGTGAATGCAGTGTGTGGGGAAGGTGCTGGTAGATGCCAAGGAAAGGGCTGCTGGTGCTGGGGGCTGTTCCCAGGGACAGGGGCTCTGGCTGTTGGTGCTTGTACAGAAATGTTGTACTGAGCACACTGGATGTTCACTGCTGGATGTTCCAGCTGCTTCCCTTGCTTTGAGCTGGGATCCAGCCTTATGAAACTGTTCTCAGGCTACCTGGACCACTTCCATAATTCAGCAGGGGTAGGAGCCAGAATTTCTACTACAGTGACTACAAGTAAAGTGAAGTAGAAAAGATCATCTGTCCAGGAAGCTGCAAGAGTTTAGTTGCACATATCTGATAACACAATTCAGTAATTTTCATCTGCTGAGTACTCTAGTTACTATTACTACTTTCTCTCTGATTATAAGAATAAATAATTGTTTTGATGACTGTTCCGTGCACACTTGAACGATAATTTTATCTTGAAGAATATTTTCAGCAGCTACCTGCATTTATAACAATTGGGATGATATAGGTTAAGCTATAACATGTCAAAAAACGTCAGTATTTATGAGAAGAATAAAGTTCATGAAGTCTTAATATCTGCACTTTAATTGCATTGATAGTAAATGAGGACTATTCTGAATTTGGAAAAACTTGGCAAGACTGGGAATTGCTGGTGTGTTTTTTCTTCTCTCACATAAAGAATGACTTTAACATTAGTTTGCTTTATTCTACCTTAGCTGGACACATTGAAAATTGGGATATGGTGCAAAACATCTTGGTTGTAGGTTTGCAGTTCAGGCTAGTAGGTAAATATAAGCTGTATTTAAAATCTCATATAGTTTTAGTAGCTTCCCCAGTAAAGTTAACAGAATTGTCTCAACCTTTGCTATGTTGTTTAAAGTGCTGACACAAAAGAAAGCCTGAACTATAGCAAATACAGATTTTTTTTTTGTCCTATACAAAACTGCCATTCTCTTGTTTCTATCATACTTTGATCATTATAGTCAGATAGTTTCAAGCATATTCCTTTCATTGACTTCTTTTTCTTTCAGCTAGAGTTAGTCCTGTTGCACCAGTGCTATTCAGGAGAAGATGAACTGATAGTAACTCTCCTGTGTCTCTCTTGTGACCACACCAAAGTACTTTAGACCTTCCTAATCTTGCACTGTGTGATAAAAGCTTTAACCTCCTTTGCTGTTGCCCTGATACCAGTGCAGCTGCCTCACCCATGGTTCTTCTTATCTCATTACTAATGTTACATTCCTTATATTGGCTAACTTGAAATATCTGCTACAATAAATTTCCAGGAATAACTGGCAGGAGAGGCAGCACTGTTGCACAGCAAGTGCTTGTGAATCATTTATAACAAACACAAGTCTGTCTTCTATTTAAGTGAGAGTGTGATTCTCAGTGTCTTTCTTCATCTGAAGCAGGCACATGAAGAGCAAGGAGTAGTTAAAATGGAAATGATGTTTTTAAATTGGAGACAAGGATTTATTTGCCTCTAAGTAGAATTTTGCAATATGGGGACAGATAGCTTCTCCCAGTTAATTCTCTCCCATGTACACACTCCATCTGACAATCTGGATACATTTTTTTGTTGTCAGATCATCTTCCTCTGTACATTGAAGCTTCTTGACACTCTGCCTTGCTGGGAGGTGTAACTCTAGCAGGAAAGCAAGAAGGAAAACAAAAAGCAGCAAAGAAAATGCACGATTCCCTTAAGGCAATAAGTTTTATTTTTGTGTAGGAGCCATTTTCTGACAGGACACATAACAAGTTCCTTGTATTTTTTTCCTCGTGTGACTTTCCATGTTTCATACAAGGCATACAGAGATGTTTGTGCCTTTTTCTACTTCATTAAAGCACTTCCTGGAGGAACAGTTCCTTTCCTCTCTATGGTGCTGCATGGCTTATTTTGTATAGAATTACAAAGATGGGGGAAGGTTAATGCTACTACTTTTCTCAACAGGAGCAAAATATGTGTTTTTTGAAGTACTATGTAGAAGCAGGCTTACAGGCAGGATGAGAGAGTGTAAGTAAATACAGCTCTTACAGGCATCTGCTTTATAGACAGTAAGTATTTATCAAGCAAGACAAAAGCCATATTTATATGAATATAAATGATATCCTGAAATCTGATCACTTGTAAATGTGTACTGATCTGAAACATTCTTCAAAATGGTAGAAATTATTTGTTCTTGTCTTTTGTAATGCCTATGTCTTCATCAGAATATCTCTGAATGAAATTCTCTTCACTTTGACATAATAATAACGTGGAAATCAGGAATGTCACTGGAGAAGTGACAGACCTACAGTGTTTTAAAGATGGATATATATATATATATTCCATATATTTTTATTTTAAAAAGAGACTCCCCTCAAGAGACTGTCAGTAAGGATTTGATTAATTTTATCATTTGGGGGGGTGGTGTTTGAAAAAAGAGTGGTGAAGGGCTGATTCAAAAGACATGAAAATAGTTGTAGTTAGCTTAGAATTTTATACTAATAAATGATTTTAGCATGGTTCTCTTCAGCTTTTGTGAGACAGGTATCTTTTGAATAGTATTGAAAAGTATGTTAGTCTGAAGATGATTTTTATGCTGTTTTGTTTTTGATAGAGCAGTGTCAGATGTCCCATATTGCTCTATCATATAGAGAGCAGTAGAATGAGCAGAATTAAAAACTTGCCTTTTTTTTTTTTT
>VZTR01001033.1:53627-118386 GCA_013400775.1 Chaetops frenatus | reverse complement strand
AAAGGTATTGATCTACCTGGAAACAAACCACTGCTTCTCCTGCAGTTCACCTCTGACAGAACTGTCCAGCATTTTAATAGTCTTCTTTTTTTTTTTTTTTTTTCCTTAGGCCTAAACAGAACAGCTAAAATAGAACTGAAATTTAAAAAAACTTTGATGTTAGGTAAGAAATACAAGGCTATTTGAGCCTGTAAAAGGATCAGAAACTCAATAATCTTCTCAACATGAATAGGTTAGGAAAAAATCTTGTGTGAGGCTACCTTGCAGCTCTTAGGTTCTTTGATTATCTTTGTGGAGTAAAATGGCTAATACAGACCTGGCCTGGGTTTATCCTGCCAGAAGTGAAAATATGAATTAGATCACATGCAAGGATGTTTGCATGCACTTTGACTCAGTGAGTGGCAGTGCACATGCTGCAGGAAAGTGCCTTTGTATTTTTATGAAGAAAAAGAGTTATCATCAGTCAGTTTTAGAATAAACCCATTATTAAATACGTAATGTGAAAGGAAAACTGTTCACTTGAAATGCACTGGCTACATTGTGATTAATTGTTAGGCATTCTGTAAAAAAACGTCTTGAAATTGCTACTTATACAGTAGTTTAGCTCTGGAACGAACAACTCTGGCAATTGATGTATTGGCAGACACATACCTAGTAAATTAGTTTTGAATTATTCACTGTTAACCAGCAGCTATCACATATGTGATATTCATCCCTCTTCTCTTGTCTAAAGCTGTGGATGGTCATTATTAACTCTTTGTGGAAGTAACTACTGCTTTTTGATGATGGGGAAAAGAAGTTACTCTTTAATTTTGTGCTTTATTTGAGGAATTTCTACTTCCTTATCTATGTCAGAGAATTTTTTTCTTTTGTAAACATGTCATTCACAATACGATAATAAAATATAAAGTTTTACACTTTTAACATAAATCTTTTTTCTTGCTTTCCTGCCATGACCTCTGCTTTTCTCCAGTGATGTGAGGTCTTGTCCAGCAGGGGGATACTCAAAGCTGACCAAATAGCAGGAGACATTTTCATTCTAGTGACAGAGAGGAACAAATAGATGTGTCTTCCCCTATCCCAGCTTTGTAATTAGAATCAGAAGGAGGCAGGAAAAAAGAGACTAAGTCTCTTAGAGACAGCTTGTTCCTCAAAGAACAGAAAAAGAGAGAGCAGAGAATATTGGGGGGTTTTCTCCTGTCCAGTTGGTTTTGCTGTGGGGTTTTTTTGCCCCCATTCCACTTCTCTCATGGAAAGGGGCTGGAAGAGGATGCAAATTTGTACAAGTTTTCCCAGGCTGCAGCAAGGGGACATTGATGAAGTGTGAGCACTGTTCTCACACTGGAGGTGAGCAAGGTCAGGGCTTCTCTGTGAGATGAGCAGCAGCTGATGACAGGGAGCATCAGTACTGGCTTGCCTAAAACATACAGAAAATTACAGATAGCCCAGTATGTTGGTTTTAGTCTCTGTTTTGGGTGTGTGGATATGTGGCCTAAAGTTTGTAGTCCATTGAAATGATTCTCTTCAACCATCTTGATCTTCAAAGATCTCTTGACAGATAAGAAATGTGCTGTTCCTTATAACCAGATCACCAGGGTATACCTGGAGTAGTTGTGGAGCATATATTTTTCTTCTATTTAAATAAATTTAAAAATTGTTACTAAGCTACTAATATTTTTTTTAAGTCTGAAAATAGTGATTGTACCATTGTGGATCTTTGCAGGATTGTATACATAGTGTAGTGCTTTTGAGAAAAAGAAGTTATAAATGAACATTAGAGATTTTAGTACATGATGTGTCTGGTTTAGTGAATCAGATAAGAGATGCTTGTGACTGTTTGCTTCCTGAGCACAAACCAGCTGGTATTTATTTGGGAAGTATTCAGAAAACACCTTCTTGTTAATGATTCATTGCATGATCTGGCATCTGGTAAACTAATATACTTCCTTTATGGTGAAAATCACCAAAAATCATAAAAGAATTATTAAACTCCTTTATGCTTTCTGAAATACAGTAATCATGGTAAAAATGGTTCTTCTTAGCAGCATTACTGAATGATGGTAGGCCAAGATCAATCTCACAGTAGAATCTGTTAGCACAGACAATAAAAAATGTTAATTCCAGAGGTAGTTTCCCTCTTCAGCAAGCAGGTGGCTGTGGTTAGTAGAGCTTCTTTTCTGTTTTGCATATGGTAGAATACAGTGGAGTTAATTTTTAAATGCATCTTGTCATTTTAGCTATTTTAGTGATCCCTTCACTGAAGAACTGAGCATCTGGAGCCATCTTGACTTGATTATATTTGTTTCAGTAAGATTTTTTTATGATGAGTTATTTTTTACTTTTGAAGCTATGTGTGCCCTTGAATGTGTAATGAAGATAATGTCAAGTTCCTTCTTGAACCTTCCTGAGAATACAGTTCCAAATGCAGCTTGGATTTCCCCAGAGACTTCTCTGCATTATGAAAGTTTCCCTTGTCTATTCTGCAGCTGAACTTAGAAAGTAATATTCAACTGTACTATTCAAAATTAGTATTCAACTTGATATTTCATAGCATGGTTTAAAAAAAGTTTTTTTCTGACATTTAAAGATGTGGGATTCAGAATGATATCCAGATGACAGAAGATAAATTTAAAAAGTTTTTTAATATGTAACTTTAGTGTATTTTTAATGGGTAGTCACTTAAGATTATACATTTGGTTTATAAAACAGAAATGATTGAATCAAAACTTGTTAAAGTGGAAGACTCATTACAAGAAAAATGAAGGTCTGAAATAGATGGGGCAAGATTTATTCCTTCACTGAAATGAGTAACTTCAGGCAATAACATTTGTAGATGGAATCTCCAAGACCCATTTTAACTGTCAGGATCTTCTTGTTAGATCCTTCAGTTCAGTTTGGTGTCAATTTTCTCTTTTAGTGAACTTCTGAGGCAGCAGATAGGGCTGAAATGCTGGTGATTTAAAGACGGATGGATGCAAAGTCTATTTTTGAAAAGGCCAGACAGCTCTCTCTCCCTCTTTCTATATTTGCACAATAACTGTCTCTCCCATGCTTGTCACCCTTTAAAGTTTATATCACTTGTTGCAAAGGTTGTCATAGTGGTTTATTTTCCATCGTAACTGCTCGCTGTGTAAAGCATTTCTCCCAACCTTCCCTTTGAAGATGACCCTTCCTTAGCTTAAGTTCATACCCTTTGTTGTTATATTCGACACAATTTTCTATAGCCTTATAAACTATAGCTTTTGTTCTTTTACAAAAATCCTGTGTAACTTGGCAAGATCTGCTGTTAATATATTTTTCTAAGGGTTAGATCTCATTCCTCTGAGGAGTTTGGTGTTTTTTTATCACAGATCTTCCAGCACCTACATGATTCAGTGATGTCTTTATATCTTTATTTTTTCTGTTCTTCTAAAAAAATGATTGAAAATGTAAAGTGTTGTTCCACATGTATTTTCAGTCTCATATCTGTGCAAAAGATAATGTTCCTCTGCCTAACAGCACATTCCTGTGTGAAACCATTCAAAATTGTAAAAATAAGTAATCATTGCATTTTAATCCACAATAGTATAGGATTATATGTTCTTTTTCTTTTTTTCAGGATAGCTTTTACTCAAAAATGGTTCTGTGTAATAGACAACTAAAAAATTAACCCCATTTATGGGCATGATCTGCACTAGCAAAAGTCAGTTACAGATGAAAAGCAATCTGGCTTTTTTATCAACTGAGTTGCTGTACAAGATCATACACCTGCTTTAAAAGTATCTGCACAGAATGGCAATTTATCAAGGTAAATCTGTAATTGGTTTAAGCTATTTTGGGTTCTGTAGGAATAAATTCACCATTGAAAAGATAATAAAAAGAGGCTAAAAAGAATCTTCAAATTCTTTGTTAGAGCTGTTGCTACACATTTTTTTTAGCATTCTTAAATTTTTTATATTTGAGGGGCCAGTTAGCTCTTTTAATGAGGAGTCTCTCCTATTCATTCATTGAAACTAGATGATGGTAACCATTGTTCTTTTATGGTCAGTGCTTCTTGTAATGTCTGATTGTTTATCAAATTCCTGGAAAGCGCTTCCCTTTTTTGACTCTCTTGGATATGAAAAATAATTTTTTTCCTTATTTTTTCCTAAGCTAGGATGATTTGAGTCCTAAGAAGGTTGTATTCTTTACTATAGGCCAAACCTGATAATGTAAAGTCTATACTTTATGTAGGATGGAGGTCATTTTACCCTCCTTGGTTACTTGAACATTTCACTAATTGTTTTAATAATACTGTTACCACTTACCCACAATTTGTTAGTTATTGTGAATCTTCTATGCTTTATTATTCCTTTTATGTGCCTCGGAATGCTAATTGTAGCCATACAACTTCATTGTTTATCTTCTGAAATCGACTTAAAATTTAAATTTTTCTTGTTTTGCTGCAGGGCTCATTGCAAGCATCTGTTGATTTCTTTTGCCTTCCTGTAAGGGAAGGGACAAATTTAATAATTATCACATAAAATTCAGTTTTGCACTGTGCAGTATGATAGAAAACAGGCTTTCTAAGGAAATTGTCATCAAGGTTGATTAGATAATCATATTTTCTTTGGAATTCTGTAATATTTAAAATTAGCTGCATGGAAGGTTTATGAACTTCGTTAGAAATGATTTTGTATCTTTTCACAGAACAGCACTGTTGATGTCTGTGACACATGCTGGTTTGTCAGTATTATTATTAATGACCCAGGATTATTAAGTACTGGAGGATTGTGGCATGTTGACCCTGGCTGGATGTCAGGTGCACACCAAAGCCTCTGCCTCATTCCCCCTGCTCAGCTGGACAGGGGAGAGAAAATAGAATAAAAGGCTCGTGTGATGAGAGATCCCTCACAAATTACCATCCCCAGCAAGAGAGACCTGACTTTGGAAAATTAGTTTAATTTATTACCAATCAAGTCAGAACAAGATAATGAGAAATAAAACCAAATGTTAAACCCACCTTTCTCCCTCTCCCACCCTTTCCCCCCTTCCAGGGCTCAACCTCACTCCTGCTTTTCATATAGGAAGTATCCCTAAAATTTTGTTTATTTTCCAGTGTATAATAAACTTCACAAACTTTGGCTACAGTTTCTTAGTTTTCCCTTATGAAAATAAAAATTCTTTCAGAATATTTTAATATTAACAAAATTTCACTCCCTAAGTCTGAAACCATACTTACCTGAAATCTGCTCTCTCTGGCACAGATCGTTTTTGCAGTTACTCACAAATAGCTGGCAGCACCTTTCTGAGAAAAACAGACTATGAATACAAAATATTAATAAACCAGAAACATGCAGTTCCAAGACAAAGAGTTTTTAAAAATTGCATTATGTATACTTAATGCCTAACTGACCTTTTCTGCTGTTTCCCAAATCTCTTAAAAATTCATCTAATTTCAAAGCCAGAGTATTAGCCCATTTATATGTAAATTGCCTTTAATTCATGCATTGATTTGAAAGACTAATCCAAAAGATCCTTTACCACAGGTGACCTTTTTGACACTGTACTTCTGGCAAGACTGTAAAGTGGTTTCTTATGACCTCACATCCACCTGTAGCATAAAACATGTGCCTACTTCAGTCTGTATAAATCAATCACAAGAGAGTGGTTTTCAAGCAACATTGAATTATTAACACTGTAACTGTCTTGGTTAGTCATAGTTAAAATAGGTCCTATTTAAACCAGTGATTCTTTTCTATTGGCATTCTTGCATATTTTAGATGTTAAACACAGCTAGGGCATTAACTGATTATGCTGATTTATGATTTAAATAATAAATAGGGATATAATCTAGTTTTTAATGATGATCTCCAAAGATTGTAAATTTCAGCAAACATTCAGTATTTATTATTTGTCAAAATTTCATTCACCACAAGATCTGCTAGAAGAAATATGCTAAAGCTGATTTCTAAGCCCTTCCCTTTGCAGAGGAGACTATACAAAATTGGAATGATTAAGTATTAGGATTTATAAATATATGTTTTTGTCCATTCATGCTCCGGAACGTGACTCTTGGGCCACACCTGCTGCAGAGTACATTTCACTGCACAGTGAAGGCTCCCCTGGCTTGATGGACAGTCTATTATTTTCTATTTTCTCCCTGTGACAGGTTTTTACTGGGATGCTCCTTAATAATTCTACTGAATTACTGCAGGTTTTTATTAATAACACATAATGTTGAAGGAAATAAATGCTATATTTGCTTCTGATTTCTTTTTGAAAATAAAATTCATTTTTTCAATCAGTTAATGCTTCAGAAGAGAAATGGTACAAAGAACAAACATTAAAGATCATCGCCTACTTGCATGGTCATCAATAAAACAAGAAATGATCTGAAGTTCTGAAAATGCTTTTTAGTTCAGAAATGGTGAATTTTTTGGACTAAAGAAACCCAAAATCTACCTTTTAAAATCCATTTAGGCAGTGAAGTATACCAGCCAGTGCGTGCCTATATTATTATTATACAGTAAGTGAAGACTATTTGTGTTGCATGCTTCATATGAGAAGGCATGAAGCACTTTACCACTGTTATAGTAAAGGAATAATCCTTTGCCAAGGTACATACAGTCCTGGAGAAAAGCAGTAGCTGAAAAAAGTGTGGAGATAATGAGATCCAAATTGGTCTCTGTCTATAATTATCACACACATAATTAACCTGTTTTATCAGGATAAATAAATAAAAATGGTCTTTGTGGGGGGACAGGCCTGTCTGCTCTCTGACTAAGGAGATTTTCTCAGAAGAATGAGAACAAAGTGACAGAAATTGTTTTATCATTTGCTGCTCACATACACACAAAAAAATCCCCAAACTCATACAGCATTGTTTGCAGAATGAAATAAATTGTTTTAAGAAGAAGAATAATGATAAAGCCGTAAATAAGAAGTAGCTGCTGCAAACAAAAACATTTCCTGACAGATGTTTTTTGTAATGAAACTATCTGCTTACCTGTTGTTTTAGCCATAAGTTGTTAATTATATCCTAATGGGGCTTGTTGAGATTTCCTACCATTAATAAGCTGTCCATAGCTATTGGTTATAATATTTCTTTTCCCTTCTGAAATACTGATCAAGTGTAGGTACCATGTTAAATAGAGTTGTCTTGTCAAATAAGGATCAAAAGGGATTTTATACAGGAACACTGGCAGAGCACATTTGGTGAAAAAAGAGATTGGCATTTTGATGAGACTTGGAAAGTTTGGTGAATTGAACAGATACATGTTGAGAATGTTTCTTTCTTAAAAAAAACCCCCACCAAAAAACCTCTCCTAAGACTCTGTTTATTACGGGAGGGCATCTTAGTGATCTCCCTTATAACTGATGGCCTGAATGGCTGCAGCTGTGAAAATCACACACACAAGGGACAGGGCTAGGCATCAGTATCCTTCTCTGGTCTGCTTATGCATGTCATTGATTAGCCTTGTTATTTGCTATGGTAATACAGTTGTCTGCTCAAAATTTAGATATAATTAGGAAATTAAAGGAATAGATGTAGGAAAGGCTACTGAAAATTAGCTGCTCATGCCAACAAATGTGATGGTGTTTTTGGCTGAACTAAGGCCAAGAACTAAGATGTCTAATGTCAGATTGGTAATTCTGAAAGTTTTTCTGGGTTTGAAGATGCACATGAATATTACTATTGAAATGGTAATTTTGGATTTAATTACTAAACCAAGCAGGCAGTTTTCATATAAAGGCTAATTGGTTTTCCTGTTATCATAGGGTGCTGTGATAAAGAGTAGGACATTGTTTCCTGTTACAGACTTTGTCAGCTTCTGGATGGTTGAGAGGAAAAAAATATTTCAGTTTGTCTTACATTGGTGTAAATACAGACAGAAATACCTGTGTATATTTGTTTGTGTACAGGGGTTTATTACCCAGAGAACAAAATGCAAAGGTAGTGGTGTTAAGAAGTGAATAGGAATAAGATGAGAGGGAAAGAAGTTTAGTACTAGTATTTGAATATTCTCATTATCTGTTTTCCTTGGCTGGGTAACTATAGTTGATGTGTAATGTTCTGGAGTGTACACAAGCAGGATGGAGGAAAAAAAAGCACAAAGAGAGACCAACTTTCAAGTGTTTTCTGAATTGGTCAAAAATGTATTGCACTATGAAGAGTGAAAATACTCTTACAGCATTACTACAGTTTATTACAGTAATGAATCTGTGCCAGTAATGACACTGTTTCTGAGAGCTCTGTGCATTATCCTCCTTCTGACTCGGGACTGGGGTTCTGCTTAACTGATATGAAAAAGGCTGGATTTTGATACTGGATAGCAGTGCAGAGGAAAAATACTTGAATTTTCAGCTGTTTTAAATGGCAAAGATTCAGCTTCATGAATGCGTGCAAAGGTTTATATGGTCTCACTGTTCTACATACAAATACTTGTCTTATAGTAACCGTGTGCTAATGGTATAAAATTAAGAACTGTTTTTTCCATATGTTTTGGGCTCCTGCTGTTGCTGAATTGCTGTTGTTGTTGCCGTGGTGGTTTTTTTCACCACAGAATACAACACTCCTGTCTCTCAGTAGTGCTGCTTTCAAGCAAAGCCTGTGTTGCAGCAAGTAGCATTTAATGGGGTGGGACTTATGACTTTATGGAAGTCAATTCCTGAAAGGTGAATTTATGTACAAACCTGGGAGGATCAGGGAGATTGATAATGATATATTCACAGGGTAGCTGTCAGGAAGAACAGGACTGCAGTACCAGGGATAAATGAAGATCTTGACTCAGCAACATAATACTTCACAGAGTGACAGTGAAAATAAGATGACAGAAAAGATTTATATTGATCAAAAGAAATACTGGCCTTGGGCTAAAGGAACAAAGTGATTAACAAAAAGTGATGCAACTGGCATTCAGTGTGTAAATTCTGACAAGATTCAGTGATCACATCTTGGAAAACCTGTGAATTCATGTGTTGAGGAAAGGCTCTGATGCTCTATTAGTTCTGGAAGTATTCTCCAACTGGATGCAAACAAAAAAGGATAAAGGGGCATGTGCAATGGTACCCTCAATGTCATGAGTTGAGGAAGGGCTGCATTAACCTCTGAGTCTACAGAGACAGCTCTGCCTGAGTGAGTGGGTGCATGCAGGATGGACTGATTTACTGCCCACCAAAGGGATAACAGGATTTGCCTTGATAAAGGATGTTCCAGTTCACTGGGTTTAATGTGCTGTGTTAGTGTGCTTGTGTTTTATGAAAGTTACACATGTTACAAGGAGAATTGGAGCCCCTTCTGTAAAGACAGAAGATGACCATTATTCCCTACTGTAGTTTCCATGTCTGGAGTTGCACTATGTTACAGTAGTGATATACTAATAAAGCAGAAAATTTATTTTCCTTGTGGAGGAAAGGGGCAATCCCATCCTGTCACATCCCCCGGGTGTTCAGTGGCCTGGTGTCTCAGCAGAAATGTCAGCTGCTCTGAGATGGGCTCACTGCTCCCTCTGGTCCTCTAGGAAACAGAATAGTGCTCTGTGTTCCCTGTGAACTTCTGAAATGCAGGGCTCAGGCCTCTGTCAAACATTCTGACTTCTGCTGCGCCTCAGAGGAGCAGCTGCATTGCAGTAAATAAAGTGTATCAAAGATAAGGCTTAGCTGAATGCAGGGAGGGGATCTGAACAGCCCCATCAGTGCCCTGGGATAACTGAGCCTGAACAGTGACAGGGAGGAGGAGCACATCAATATGGGGCTGAGGAGCAGAAGGACAGCTGTGTTTGAAGTAGTCTTACCTTGCTCAGAGGATACTCTGAAGTGGTGCTCAGGATGTATAAATCAGAAAATCCACACAAAGTGAGATTTGCCTCTGAGCTCCTATTGCACTGGAATTTCTGTCCTTTTAAACTATATCTTTAGAATACTCTGACTGATAGGGAGAACAGCTTAGATTTTTGCCTGGAATTTTCAAAGAAGAAAAGGAACTATGCCTACAATAATGGCTGCTATGTCTTCTAAGGACTGAACACGTTGTTTTAAACCAGTTATAACAGGAGGAAATGGATGAAATCCTGTCAGTATTGCCTGAAGAGGTCTCCTCTTGCAGAGGGGAAGTCTCCTGAGATAGTGATGCTCTTCCAAGTCCTTTCCAACCCAAACCATTCTATAATTCTATGACATTTGCATCTCCAGTATCAGTTTTGTTTGAGTATCAGGGAGACTGAAATGTGGAATGGAGCTAACCCACAACTTCTTGAGTCCTACGCAAAAAAAAATTTATATTTCTGAAGTTAGATAATAAAAAACCAGGACAACAAGCTTTGACTGTGAAATTTTTTTTGAGATAACTGTTTCATTCTTTGACTGTACCTGTCCCGCTTTTGTTTCCTTTTAGAGTATTTAAGTTGAAAATATCTCTGCTAGGATTTTTTTTTCCCTTCCTATGGCTTAACAGCTTCCAGAGTCTTCAAACTGACTTTGCTTAATCCAGTTCATCATTTCTTTAACACGTTTAACTTTCTGTTCAAAAGGAATCACAGATCACAGGTAGGACTTCTAGGAATCCTTTACAGACCCTTTGTTCGATGCTGATTTATGTTCTGTTATTTTTGGTCCTTGCTGCACACAAATATTCAGCAAAGAACCCATGAAAGTTTATATTTCTAATTTACAAGAAATAGTTTGAGAACCTTTATATCTTGCATTTCTTTCCCCATTTGAATTTTGATACTAGACCAATTGCATTGTTTTTTTGGATGAAGTTCAATTTGGAGCCTCTTTTATTGTTCCTCACAAACTTTCTTTCCATGACAAGTGGATCTGATTTTCAAGATGTTTAATTTTTTTGCCTCTTGATATAATAGATAATCCAAATACCTTGCAACATTGGGAGAACATTTTTAGTCTTCTCCAAATAACATTTCCTTGTGTGAATTCTGAAAAGCAAATTGTTTTGCTTGTCCACTTTGTCTTGTGTAATATGCAGTTAAGCTAAAGGTCAAGGGTCACTTCTTCCCATCTGGAGACTATTTTGTAGTTTTGACATAGTAGCTAGTTTTGGGCTAATTCTCACTACGTGCAGAGCCTTAACTATGAGCCATATCTTTGTCTGATATTTAATTTTTTTTTTCTTCTGGAAATGCAACAAAATGGAATATTTACTTGTTTATACCTCCAGTTGATTATTTTAATGTCTTTAATTTGTGCTGCAGCATCTCTTTGTCATACTTGTATGTGGTGTGCTGGTTTTGCTGGAGAAGAAAACCTTATTTAATACAAATATCTTGATCCTATTTCAATCTCAGCCCAAAGGTGTTTAATGTTACCAGGCTGTACATTTGGCATTATGTCTTGTTAGGAGATCTGGAGTATATTACAAGTGTTAAAGATGTGCTCTGGCTGAGGAGCAGTTTAGTCTTGGATTTGGATTAAAGGCAGTGTAACTGTTGCTATCACAGAGTGAATAAAGCTGTTTGGTATTGAGACAAACACCTGTGTTCCAACCCCTTTTTCTTTTAGGGTGAAAAGAAATCTGGCTCTCAAGATCTGGGAGTGGATTTCTATTCTGATTTTTGTATTTTGCTGTTAATTTTTTTCTTTTGTGTGTTATTCACATCTTTCAGTATCAGTTTGTCTTAATAATAAATGTCTAATTTCTCCACTACTTTAATAGTTTCTCCTCTTGCTTGATATGATGAAAAAAAGACACCTTCTTTTCTGGTTACATATCATTCCTGAAAAATTAACTAAAAACCTTTCTCCCCCACCTTAAATAGTAAAACAGATATCTGCTTATTTGAATTAATTTTGAGGTTTTTTTTTTTCCTGAAGGCAGAAATATATTTGTTTCCAAATTAAGTTAGAATTACTTAATCAGAAAAATTACTTTTATGCATGAACACCTGTAATTTGCTATCATTACTTGATTATTAATAGTTACAACAAAGCCACAGAGGTCAGTTTGCCAATGGCATGAAAGTTATAGATTCTGATATTTTTAGTAATGTTAGAGCTAATTAAAGCCAGCTTTACTGTTCTAATGAAAGGTGGAGTTGATCTCACATGCCTTCACGGGTGGCTGTGGCACCAAGTCCTGCAAATTCCTCCTGCCTGCTGCTGCTCCAGCTTCACCTGGGGGACTGATCAGTTCCTTTGTGTGCCTGCCTGACTGCTGGGGGCTCAGCAGAAGGCACTGCAATGTCCATAGGAGCTGAACTGTGCTGATAATCTGCATGTTTTGAGCAAGGAACAGAGTTTCAGCAGGTTTGGTCCTCACCTCGGAGTGCTGCTCCTGTCATGGATTGTCCCTGGCTGTTTGTGTCTGTGTTGGAACTCAGAGTGGATGTGTACTGGGACTGGCTGCAGAGCCACTGAGGCTTCCCCAAGCACAGAAGTTGATACTTTGGCTATGTTTAGGGCCAAAAAAAGGGAAATATTACAACATTAGATATTTCTATTTATCTACAGATATTGCTACTGTTTTGCTTATTGGGTATGTTAATATATCACAGAGGACTTGACACAGGTAACACTTTGTATTCTGTTGTAAATAATGGATTATGAAGAATAAGCAATAGTATAGACTGTAAATTAAAAAGGCACTTTTTGTGAAATGTCCTTCTATAGAGTCTTCCTTTGGAAAATTTCTTAGTCTCCATTAAAAATGGCTCATCTCAGGTCCTGTTCTGTGGAAAGACTATTGGTATGAACTCCTGTGAATTGGTAGAGCCCAGCATGGTGATAATAAACCAGTTTAAATCTTTGGTGTGTTAACTAATAATCAAATCTTCTTATATCACACTGATTGACTTTCTGAAGAGCCAGCTTGACAGCACTGTGATTGTGTGAAGGTCAAGATTCTGGTTTAGAAGGATCAGAAAACTTGCTATTCCCTTCAAATGGTGAACAAGAATAAACCCACTAGATCTTTCAAATACTTGACATTTTTCTTCCTGAGCTAGAGGACTCTTATCAAAAAACACATCTGCCTTCGTATAGTCTGAAGCATAGGAAGGCTCTCTTCATGTTGATTATGGGTTTTTTCTCCCTTATTACTGATTGCAGAATTTTTTTTTTGAGGAAAAGAAAATCATAAACTTCCCATGATATTTACTGCATGAACATCTAGACTTCTCAGAATTTTCCCTTCCAGAGGATTCTTCAGAGCACTTTTGGAAATAAATAGCTAATCACTTTGTAGTCTTGCAGTAAGTGTGATGTAAATAATGGCCCAGGTAGAAATTTTATTAACTTCAAAATAACAACAGCAAAAGGAAAATCCAACATTGCCTTCACTTTGCAAATACTATTTTTAATCCAGATTATTTCAAAGACCTTTGATTTATTTATTTGGAAATCAGTGAACTTTGGATCAAACAGAAAATAACTTCCTCTCCATCTCTTCTTTCCTCCTAACGAACCTGTTTCTATCCCCACCCCAATGATTTTCATGTGGTTTTATATGTATATGTAAATGCCACCCTATTTCAACAAAGACCAGAGCCACGCATAATGCTGCATAGGGAAATTTTCTCAACATCAGGATAATATTAAGGGGACAAATCAAGCAATTAATTTATTTCAAGGTAAGATCAGCATATCTGACTAGACATTATATTACTACATGTAGCAAAATTTCAAAGTTAATTTAGACTATGTAAAGTAAAGTCATCCTCTTTCAAATGTATGAGAAGAGATGATTAAATTCCAAATTCCAGTGTAAATTAGCTTCTAAACATAGAGGTTTGCAGCTTGAATTGAATCAAGGAGTGTTTCAGAGGTTCCGAGTGTTAACTATTTGCTGATGGCTTTGCTCGATTCATTTCTGGAAAGGATATCTCACTGGGCTTGTCTAATTCACAGCATATAATGGATTAATGGTTTGGAACTTTATCTATAATTCCTGGGTTTTATGTTTAAACACTTCATAAACTCTTGATATCCTTTTTTTCCCCTCTTGAATTCATTAAGAAAATACCATAAAGGAAAGCTGGCCCTTTCTATTCTTTGTATTTCATTATTTAGAAAATGCATGGTTATATCAATATTCTAAACCACTGTAACGTAATAATTTAAGGACTTTGGGGAAAGAAAAAAACAGAAGTCAGTCTTTTGTTGAGTCTCTTCTGTTAAGAAGAGCTATAATGAACAAATTCAATAAATGCCTGATGGGTAGAGTGGTTACTTTCATAAAGCTTAGAAAGCCAATATGCTTTTTCTGCTCAGCTTTTGCAAACTGTGATATGGTGACCGTGTGTATGGCAGCTACAAACCACTGGTTTTATTCTCTGCTTATTTCATTAACTCTTGTAACACAAACCCCAATTCTAAAATGTGTAATCCTCATTCCCATGAAAAGGTCTAATCATTGAGTATAAAGAAACATTTTGAAGCATTTTTGACACTTCGTATTTTCATATTCCTTTCATTACTGTTTCTTACCTCTTTCCTTAAAGGAAACAAAGTAAAAACAAACCACAACCAAAAAAACCAACAACTTCCCCCTGCAAAAAGCACACTGCTGAAAACTCCCAAACCAATAAAAAACCCCAAACCCACAGGGAGGTGACTTTGTCCAATACACCGTGTTTCCAACATCAACAAGCCCCAATTCTGTGGAAGCAACTCTACTTCAAATGTTCAGCTCTGGGTGCCTAAGTACAGCTAATTCAAGTCACAGGGACAAAGGGCCAAGTGTGGTTTCTCAGCATTCCCAGAAGCATAAGGTCTTGCAAGGCAGTATTTTCCAGCTTGGTAATGCCAAGTATGAGCTGTTCAGTGGCTTCTCTCATCTTAGTTTTCAATTCTGAAATTTGAATTTTTTTTTGAAACTTCAGCAAAGAACCCATATTATTAGGAATTTGAGGGAAAGGAACCAAGATGGGTTTTTCTTGGTTCCACATGTATTTAGCCAAATTCTCTGTACGGAGGTGTCTGCATTTCACCAAATAATTTTTACTCTTTGCTGTAAAGCAGTATAGCTTTTTTTTTTTTTTTTTTTTCCTTCTTCTTCTTGAGATTCTAAACTGCTGGGAAGCAATGTGAATAATTGATACCTTTTATTACTCATTGCTCATTGCTCTTGCATAAAGAACAAAAAATGTCCTTTATAGTTTGCTCTCCTGAGTACTAAACTGGCTTTAGGCATGCAAAAATTAGCAGCTATAGAGACTACCATTTCTGAAGAGGTTTTTCATTTTGTGAGTAGCTTGATGGACTTGCACTTTTAATTAACAAATCAACAAGCACTAATGTGGTAGCAGTAGAGCTTAGGTCAAACATAATCAGCCAAACCCATTCTAATGAGTGAAATTACTCTAGGGATTAATCTGACGATGCAAAATGAAAGGGCTAGGAAAAGAGTTGCTGTTCCACTTGCTTGGAAGATACACGTTTGCCTTCCAAAATATTTTAGAAACAGTTAGATTTTGGATGTTATACACTTCTATGCTGGGACCTAGTCAATATTTGAGGTTTATATCCTGCTTGTATTTATTATCAAATGAAGCATAAAATAGACATTGCAAGTGTTAACTCTAATTCTGGTCCTAGCTAAATTCATCTGAAAGGAACAAGGAATTAATTTTACTGGTCAGCTTGAGATGTCCCCACTGGTGTGTACTAGAAGCTGTTTAGAGAAGGTTTTGCAGGCTGCTGTCATGGTATTTTTAATACATTTTAACTTTCCTTTGGCATAAAGATACTCTAATGCTAGTAGGCTTTGTATTTTCATGTAAATTATAGGATAAATGTGAAGCTCTGTAGTCTTGCAAGGAGGATAAGGAACAGGGTGTCATATCTAAATTCTGTCTCCAGCTTTTTTCACTGTTAAGACATTTGCCATGTTACTTATCCTTTTGTGCCTTGTTCAATAAAAAAGGGATAATGATGCCAGCTTAATACTGTAAAGTGTTTTCAGGATGAGAAAAACTTGCAGTGTGGCAGTATTACTTTTCTCAGTGTGTTACTGGTGAACTTCAGTTCTAAAAACAACTTTGTTCCTCTGGGAGAGTACATTCTCAAGTCTGTCCCCTGCCTGTAAGATTTGCAGAATGATGGTGCTTTGGGTGTTTTAATGAGAACCGTGTTTAAAAAGTGCTGCCTACCACAAGAGCAGAGGGTGATTTCTCACTATATTACAGTGAATTAGTGACTTGTGCTGGTTTTTTTTTTTTATTTTGTAATGCTCTTTAATTTGTAGTGATAGGTTAAAGGTTTTGGGAAGCTGATTGTGTTGGTTTTGCACAGCCTGGTTTTTGGTAGCAGGGGGACCACAGAGGTGCCTTCTGTGAGAAGCTGCTGGAAGCTTCCACCGTGTCCAGCAGAGCCAAACCCTGATGGCTCTGAAGATACAGGCTGCTGGCCAGGGCTGGGTGTTTTAGAGAGGTTGGTAAAGCCTCTCTGATAATATATTTAAGAAGAAAATCAAAACAAAGGGCACACAATTTTTCTTCTAGTCAGAGAAGAGGAGGAGGTGAGAACATGTGAGGGAAACAACACGGAGACACCACGATGAGTGGAGAAGGAGGGGCAGGAGGTGCTCCAGGTGCCAGAGCCGAGATTCCTCTGCAGGCCCCGGTGAGACCATGGGGAAGCAGCTGTGCCCCTGCAGGCCCTGGGGATCCCCGGGGGATGCAGAGATCCCCCCGCAGCCCCTGGGGATCCCCGGGGGATGCAGAGATCCCCCCGCAGCCCCTGGGGAGGTGCCCAGGCCGCAGCGGGTGGATCCCTGCAGGAGGCTGTGACCCTGTGCCTGAGCCGCTGCACAGAGAGGGCCCCGCTCCCAGGCTGGAGCAGCCTGGCCTTGCAGGACTGCACCCCGTGCAGCAGTGACCGCACCGCAGCAGTTTTGGGAGGACTGTGTGCCCGTGGGGGGAATTCCCGTTGCAGGAGGTGTGGCAGGACTGCTGCTCGTGAGAGTGGAACCACGCTGGAGAAGTTCACGGAGAGCTGTCTCCCGTGGGAGGGACCCCACGGTCTCACAGGGGAAGGACTCCTCTCCCAGGGCAGCAGAAGAAAACCCCCATGTCCTGTGTCCCTGCGCTGTCGGTGGGAAGGAGGAAGGGACTGGGGATTTTACTTTTCATTATCCTCCTCTGATTTTGTTAGTAATAAATTCACTTTGTACCTCTAAGTTGAGCCTGTTTTGCCCTTGGAGTGTTTTCTCCTGGTCCTTAACTGATGAACTCTTTGCTAATATTTTTCTCTCTGGCCAGCTGTGGCAGGGGAGGCTGAGTGAGTGGCTTTCATGGGTGCCTGGTGTCTGACCAGCATCAAACTGCAATACTGATCTTTAAATGCCACTATTCAAGGTGGGAAAACTTGGATTAATTACTCAAGTAGAGTTTTAGAGTGCTTAATGACAAAATAAAGAATTTGAACGGTATTGGAGGGTAGCTGTTGGCCTGTAGTTCCAAGCAGTGACAGAAGCTTTTGCTTTTAGTGCCAAGTGGTGTATTCTGGACATGAGAATGTACTTTCTTTTCCTATGTGTGTTTATACTTTGAAGACATGCTGTACCTGGGAAAGGCATGGATAGGTGGCAGTGATCCTGAGCAACTGTTAGTTCCAGCTTAACAGCATGGTTGGTTACCATGAAGGAAACATTGAAATGTTTGTTCACTGCTTTTCTAGATCCTTATATAGATTTGACTGTGATAAGTGATGACTGTGATTTGAGGTAATGTAGGAAAATTCTATGTGCACTTGAGGTTTTTGAGCTATTCCATCTTTTTTTTCAGGGACTCCTCTTTCCCCCTATACACGTTGTTCAGACAGTGTACTTCTAGAGGAGAGGGAATAGGAGATGAAAAACTTAAAAATGTTGAAAGCATGTGTCTGGGTAAGATGAATACACCTCAAGAAGTAGCACACTTCTGTTAGACATTATCCCAGACATTAACAGAAAGCAGGAAAAAAGGCATATCCACTATAAAATGACATCCTTGGTTGCAGCAGGAAGGGAGTTTGACACAGACTTTTGGTATTCCTGAGTGCTAGGAATGAAATACAAGTTAGTGTTTTGGTGTAGAAGTGATTTAAGAAAAATCCCCCAGCTGTTTTTTAAGACAAAAAAATTCACATGGTGACATTTCCTATAGGGTGTAGTTTGGGTAACCTTTTCTATTTTGTGCCTAATGCTGCCAACCTCAGTATTTTAACTTGTTTTTCCCACTTTATGACTTTGTGGAATGATGAAATAAAGCTATGATGCATTAGAAATAAGACACATGTACCAAAAGGAAAATTAACAAACTCAAGACAGCATAAGCACAATGTTTTCCTTATCACAGAAGGAGCTTTTTTTATGTCATATACTTTCCCAGTTCATTCTTGTCGTGGGAACACAATGCTGTTATCAACACAGCATTCCCTAGCCTGCTTTCCAGAACATCTCAAGTTCATTATTCTCTGTTAAGATATTTAGGAGCTAAATTGAGCAATACCATTTCATTACGAAATATAATGATTGGGAAGAGGACAAATGGTTGTATCCTGAATCTTGTTTATCAGTTAATTCTTTATTATACCACATCAGCAATTGCATATGCAAAATGGAATTCTAATTATATTTTGCATAGCAGTGTAGTAGTTTTATCAATGCTATTTAGTTGCATAATGCACACAGCACCAACTATGGTACAGCAATATAAATAATTGGTTTAATTTGCTATTAATGAATCTACAAAATGAAATTATATTAGTATTTTCAGAACAAGTGCTTAATTACAAACATCATTTGCACATTACCCTCTGTTGCTGCTGGATGTATTTGTTGACATTGGTTATAATTATTTTGTGGAGAGTTTCTCATAGGGAGACGTGCTAGGAGGTTTGTGCCAAGCTGTCTGAATTTTGGCCCAGACATCTCCCTTTAGGCTGCTGCACTAACCTGATAGTGAAGGTATTCTGGGGGCCTGAGTGGTTTTGGTAAGGGGCAAATAGAAGAAGGTGGAGGAGACATGATGGGAGATTGCTTTTTCTCATGCACCACAAGCATGGTTTCATTTACCTTCTAGGTATATAAAACAGATTAGGTCTGAAAATGTGATTTATCAAAGTTCATTCCTCCTTTGTGCTTTTTGCGAGGAATTTTGCCATCGTAAAGTCCCAGTGTTTGTGACTACAGCAGTTCAGCAGTTTATTCAGGTAGGCTGGGTTTTATGGCTGCTTTTGTAGGAGGAGCAAAATGTAAGTGGGCCCTGAAAACCCAGTCAGTCAGCAAACACAGTGTGAAGTGTAATTACCCAGTCACTGTGTGGATTTTAGGAAAAGAAGCTAGGGGGTAGTTAAATACACCTGAAAGACTGGCCCCAGAAAGCTCCTTCCCCCAGTTCAATCAATATCTTATTACATAATAAACCATGATAGAGAGGTGAGAATTATACATTCATGGCCAAGGCTTTGTTCTGCAAAGGTAGCTGGAATCAGATAATCAATATAATTGTTATTGCCAGATGTTATCTTGTTAGGGGAAAGTAGCACTGATAACATCTCCTTTGTGGACAAGGTATTACTTATTGCTAACTGTGGGGAAAAATTATTAAGGTTTTAAGGCTGAAGTTCAGTTGTGTTGACTGTCACTTGAAAATAAGTGTTTGAATGTGCTTTTGTCTGCCTTTGAGCAGACACTCCTTTCACTGTAATCTCAAAATTCCTATTGTTGTCCTGTTTTTATTAAACTTGCTGGCATTCTGTGTTGATCATCATCTTCAGTAAACTCCAGTAAGGCTGAAAGAGCAACAAGCAAGTTTCCTTTTCATCTTTTACCTCTAAGTGATTCAGTATCTTACTATTTTAAAACTACATTGTGTTAACAATAAGCTTCTAACCTAAATAACTGTTTGCTCAAAGGAGCTGAGCACCTAAATTATCCAGCTGTTTGCACGTCTGTCTCTTCATTGATATCTGAATACGAGCTGCCTGAAGTTAAATGGTGCATAACTGGGCTACCTGCATTTCTCTCTTCTGTTGTCTCTGGGCTGAACAGTGGCACCCTATCAAACTTTCAGTCTCCATCTATCCCAGCCTTCAATAGGTTTTGTTTGTTTCTGTGCTCTGGCTGCTTCTAGGGATACAGGAATTTTAGTATTAACCACAGTTGCTTGAGGTATTTAGCTCTGCATGTCTCTTTTGATAGCTGGAAGAAAAGGGTATAGAATAAACAGCATAACCTGTTAGTGGAACTAAGAAGAGAACAATTCAGTGTGCATCAGCTTCAACTCAAGGGACAAGTCTAACTTGCCTTGGGTACTGTTTCCTGTGTTTCAACTATTTGAAAATGCCATCACTTCTTTTCTGGTCTGAGGCTGTCCCTTTCCTTTGTTTTCTAGTGATGTTTTTGGTTGGGGATTTCAAAAATAATCAAACAGTTATCTGAGATGTTATACTTTAAACTGCTGCAGGCTATTAGCTAGATGCTCTTTTAATGTTTTGCTTAGAGTAATATAATGTGTGTCCTGCCCATGCCCATGGTGCCTCACATCTTCCATCAAGAGAAATATGCAGCAGCACTGGTATGAGCCCATGGTCTTAATGGTTCTTTCCTCAGCATCACTCATCAGTTTGCTTCTGACACTGGCCCTCTCTCAATGGAGTTAGCAAGGCATGATGTCAGATATTGTTATTCTTTGTCTGTATTCTTGCTCCTTGATCACTTACTAATAATTTTTCTCCTTTTTTTTTTTTTTTTTTTTTTTTTTTTTTTTTTTTTTTTTTTTTATCTTAGAAAAGAGTTGCAGTAGCCTGGGGATTTGCATTTCTTCACATGAAAAGTATATGTTTGAGGGGGGGTGAATAAGATGCTGAAACCTCTTCTGCTTTTCTCTTGATTCTTACAGGCTCTAACATGCGTTGAAGTTGTACTTCATTCAATTCAGGATTTTGTTCACTTAACTGAAATTTCTTTGTTTTTCCACACTGCTTTTTCTACTCTAATAAGCAGAGTGAAGATTGTTACTGTTGAAACGTGTACACTTTCTGTTAAGACACACGAACCTGCAAATCTTTCTGCTAAGATTTGAAAAGTCAGACATTAAGGGGAATCATGGAAAGGGTACAGACTGGTCAACATCAAGTTTATTCAATTCAGTGTCATGGTTAGACTTACTAGGCTTCGTGTCTGCTTCTCTGGAAACAGAACTGCAATTTCTTTTTATCTGCTGTGGCTGCAGACTCAGAGAGTACATGCATTAACCAGGGCAAATGGTCTGTAGTTTAGGAATTTAATCTAAAACAAAGCTAGAGATTTACCCTCTTCCTGGTTTATCAGTCTTGTTTCCTGCTGTGTTCACTGTTCTTGGCTTCCCTTCCCAGCTGGGACATTGCTGCTGCCCTGGGAAGGTTGGACAAAAGTTGATCCAGTTTGTGTTGCACCACTGCCTGCAGTTAGTGGTCGCGGGCATTCCCTGCCCAAGTCCCTGGGAATTCCCTGGCATTCATATCCATGCTTCTGTCTGATCTGCAGGCTCTTCCCTTGCCTGCAGAATAATTTCTCCAGCCAGGATCTTGTCTTTTTTTTTTCCCTAGATCACTTCTGAGACCACTGCTTCTCTTAGGGAACATCAAGCTGTCTGGTTTTCCCAAGCTAAACGGTCTGTGTGCAAAAGCACAACGTGTCTTCATCCTCCACAGTGGCTGTTCTCATGTGATAGGTCAATCTCCTGCTGCCTGGTGGCATTCTCAGTGTAAACTGGTTTTTCCATGTTCTGTAGTCAAATTGGTAAAATCAGATTTTTTCCCAAAGCAAGTAAGATTTTTCTCTTATTTTATTGTTTTGTTGTTGGTATTTTGGCTTCCAGAAGAGCAGGTTTCCTTATGTTGCATCATTTTCCTAATTTCCAAACAGATTGTTGTGGAGGGCAAAAATTTCACCTCCACTTTGATAATGAATGATAAAATATCTACACAACCCCACTTTGTGAAGGGGGTCTGTGCCACTGTGTGACAGGAGGTTTATTAATTTTTAGCTGAAGTATTGACTGCTTAGGCCCAGGGTCCTTGTACAATATTGATTTTTTAACTTTGCAAAAAAGACATTAGTGTTTGTGTTTAAGAAAAAGGAATTGGGAAGTGCTGTATCAGAGCAGTGGGACCACAGTTTACATGGGAGAAAGATTAATATTAGCTACATCTGACTACTTGTTATCTATCTCAGCATTTCATTAACATTGTAAGGTTGTTTTGCACTTGTTTTCCTAGGGAATATGAAGCTTAATGTTGATAGACACCTAGTTCTGCCCTCTGGAGGGCTTAGAAAGGGCTTTTTCAGAGGACCTACCCCTTTCAAGGCCTCTGTTGTTGGTCTGTGCTAATTACTCACACAAAACTTGCTTTTCTTTCTGCAGACATCAAAGGAAATTTTGCTAATTTATTTTTGAGGAATTGTCCTGGATATAGAGATGACCACTTGGAAAGTGAGAGCTTTTTGAATTTCATCAAAGCTGTCCTGCATAAGGCCATCCAGAAAAAATGAGTCTTTCAATTAGAAGTGTGAAATGGACATACCAGATATTATCAATATTAAACATTCCTTAACTGAAGTATTTGAAATAGTCTGATATTTCTTCTTGGTCTGCTCAGTAGATATGTGAGATGTAACTTCAATTCCAGAGAATGGATTTGACGTTAATAATGTGGATAAAAGTAACTACTGAAAGTAAATGTTCTGGAATTCTTTAAAATCTTTCAACTTGCTCTTTATTTTCCAAAGTGTTTTACACTGCAGGTTACAATGTAGCATCCATAAAGTTCTCTGAAAATGCTACAGAGTATCCTATTGCATTTAAAAAAAAATCTCAAATATATGAAGAATTTGTGAAATACAGACATGTTAATGTTCTTGTTCTAATATTCCTATTCACTAATATTGTTGATGTTTGTGTCCTCACTCCTTATGCTGAGCCCATATCAAATTTGTCTTTGCATTAATGCAACTTTTGCACTTGACTGTGTGTGCAGTGGCCAAGTTTTTTGTTTTGCTGAAGCCTGCTAGCATTGGTAGCACTATTATATTTCTGAAGGCAAGGAATTGGATGATGCAGTCTGTGATCCAGTTCAGTTGGGAGCTGAGCAGAATCATAACTCTGAACTATTTTAGAAGCAAAGCATTTTCTGAAATATGAGTGTCTCTTTTCTCTGTTAAATAGAAAGTTTATAAAATTTAATTCACAATGGACTTTAAGAAATCACTGTGATCTTCAATCATTATTTCAGAAATATGAGAGACGTTAAAGAAATCCAATTTTTTGGCAACATTCATAGCCCAAGTTGCAAAATACTAGTAAAAGGATCCTCAACTTGACTGATTTTGCTTGTTTGAAAAAAAATATTTTTTATCAGAATATTTTGAAGGGATAGCAAGGACTTCCTGCTGTGCATTTGTTTGGTACTGGTTGTTGGTGAGTTCTGAACAACAACAGTGTGTATCCTTTGCCTTCCTTTCACCTGTTACTATAGACAAGGTAGAGTTATTTTTATTTTTCTTCTCAAACAATAATCAAGACAGAGAGCTTCCTGGGTCAGGAGTTTATAATAGAAATTCTTTGTCATGTAAGTAAATTCTGAATCCTTTGAAGAACCTCAAGTGTGACAATGAGTCGTTGCTAAGGAGTCACTTCCATCCCTCTCCAAGGAACCTCATTTAACTCCCCCAGTGGAAACAATGGATCAGCTCTGAGCAGCTCATCTTGAACTTTAGTCCACAGTCAGAAGGGTGAGGGCTTGTGCTTTGTGGCAACCTGGGGTCAGCTTGTAGCTCCTTATTTCCAGCAGTTAAATTTCATTAAAAGGCAAGAAAATTGTATTGGAGGGCTTGCTAAAATTACTGTCCAGTATAAGCAGTTTCACTTGCAAATGTTTATATACAAGAGTAAGCTGTGTTTACTCTATGGCAATTGGAAAATAAATTGACTATTTGTGTTCTTGATTGTTGCTGCTTGCAGTAGGCAACATCAAGCAATTTGTGTCTCAGGTGCTGTCTTATAAAATACATACTTTCAGGTAGTGTTCTGTGGTAGTTGTCAATTGACCATGACCCTACAAGGTTATAAAATAAGAATCTTTCCATTTGAAAAGCAGTAACTTTTTCAGCTCAGAAAGTTTGATTTGAATGTCGGGGCAGGTGCAGACTTTAAAGCAGTTGACAAGGACTATAGAATTTGGATTTGATGTGCTATTTCTAATTATTGATAAATGAAAACACACAGCAAAGGGAACAAACTGGAAGAATTGGAAGTTTTGTGCAGAATTGCAGGAGCTTGGTCTGGTTGGTGGAGCAAAGATGTAGTGGGGCAGTCTCGTGGCTGGAGGGCTGAAATGTGTGGAGCCAGGATTGAGGGACTGGGAATGGAGAGTGTCCTACTGAGAGGTTTGAGTGCATGGAGCTCTGCTTTGAAATAGGAGATGAGTCCTTGGAGAGACCTTTGGCTAAAGATCATTAAGTAAAATGATCATCAGAAAAAATCTTTCTCCCTTACAGTGTTCTAGTTTGAATACTAAGGACTGGAAATACTTGGCATTAGTTATTGTTTCCTAAGAACCTTTTGATTCAGCCCCTTTGAGACTGGTGAACTTTAAGGGGAGTATATAAATATATTATGAAGTATCTGCATATAATATTGGGCAACCTGCATACTAAAGTTTAAAAGACTAATTAATGTATTCCTTCCTTGATATTGCAAAAGAAAAGGATAGAAAGAGTAAAATCCTAGAGAAAGGTAAAAGCAGATTCCATTCTAAGGAGATATGAGAAAAAGTAGGCTTTTTTGGTTTGTGGGTTTTTTTTATTCAAAGATCAGTGGTGCCAGAAGGATCATAAAGTGACAAATGTGCAGTGGTAGTACTGGGAAGTCCTCCCATCCTTTGTGAGGAAAGGACACAATTTCCACAGGGAGATTCTTCTAATTTTGAGGCATCCAGAGGCTAATTGGTATCAAAAATAAGTTTTACCTCATGATTAAAGATTACAGGGTTGATAAGGTCTACCACAGTTTCCCAGGCATGGAATAAGCTGGGTTTGATTGCTTAATACTTTCACTTTTCACCCGGACTTAAAAAAAAAAAAAAAAAAAAAAATTAAAAATTCTATTATTAAACCTCCTACAGTTCCTGTGAGTTGAATGCACTTTTCTGAAGTCTTCAATATCCAGTAATTCTCATTAGTGTTCATACAGGTCTCTTTCAAGAAAACACATGAAGATAATCTGGAATGCAACAAGCTGGAAATAAAATAGGTTTTTAGTGTGTTCCTTAGAAATGAGATACACTTGCTTTATCAAAATAAACAAAGCAGAAGAATAGAGGCATGGCTAGTCTTTAAAAGTAATTGTAGGCCTGCCTGATAATAAAGAACTATTCAAGAGCAATTAATCCATGGGAAATGATTACCTCTGTCATCCAGCCAAGGTCAGTGACACATTCAGTTAACAGCTACATCAAAGACAGAAGCATAAATTAAAAGAATTCCTTAACTCCAAGTCAATTTGAGCATGAAATCTAAAAAACCCTGCAGTTTATAGGGTCTCCCTTAGTCTTTTCAGTTTTTGCATTAACTTTTGTTGTATTTTCTGTGGTATTTTTTATTGTTAAAAATTCTCTCCCAAATTGCTTCCAGAAGAGCCCAGGAAAATCAAATCTTGGCTGTGCTCAGGCACTGCCAGGATGCTGTGGGCAGTAGACAAAGGTGCACACGGTCAGTATATTGGTAAGCCTGGAAGTAATCCTACTAAAATGAATTTGACTACTAATAGTTGTCACTAAGTAAAAGAGGAAACTTCTGTCCTCAAAAGGAGAACATTTCCAGTGCTGGGAGCATGTAAATGTGCACATGCCCTGGCCCTTGGACTCCACAAGTAGTGCTGTCACAGCCAATATTCATGTATACATGAAGGTGATTATTTTATTTGCATCAAACACAGACATTTTAAAAGTTAAAATATAAATTTGAAGGATTTAAATGATGCTGTCTCCTTTTGTGCCCCACTGCCCAAAGAGTCAACCAGAATTCCTTATCACTTCTTTTCCTGCAGCTTGATTTAAAGGTTATAAATAATTCTCCTCAATAGGTTTTGCTTTGGAGTCCAACTTTTGAACTTTAATATACACCACTATACTATATTGTTACATTGGCAAACAGTTGACTGAGACTGGGTAATGTGATTATAAAGCTGTTTGTGCTTGCGTACTTTAATAAAAAAAAGAAAAATAACAACAGAAAATGTGACTAAAATAGGCCTGAATGGTGTTAGGGCAAGATGATTCTGTTACCACATGAGAAACCTTGTTTGGTGTCACATGGGACTGTTGGGGATGCTCTGTAGCCTTTCCAGGAAAACAAGCTGTGGTGTTGTCTAATATTTCGTGCTCTCTTCCACTTCTCTCTGTGTATGCCTCGCTCTGTCTGTTGGAGGTGTTCACACTGGGGATGGTCTGAGGCAGAGATCACGTTGCTTTTTCTGTCTGGATGTCATGTGGTGACTCTGGATATTTGTTTGAAAACCAAATGTCATGATATTTAATTGCACAATACAGGCAAGGGCTTCTTGCTAGATATGGACCCTTCCACTTTATGTAGCATGACTTGTGGGGAGTAAGGTTTTACATTTATTTCCTCTCTGCTTTGAATTTACAAATAGCTGTTTTTTAGAAGTTTCATGAACTTTATGAAGGAGGTTTTATTTATTTTTTAAATTACGGTGGCTGTGATGCAGGAATAGGAAGGAAATGTGGCTATGTTAATCAAAGCTGTCAGCTCTTGTTACTGGAGCACTCTTTGTATCAATTTTTAAAGTGTTTAATAAAACATGGGGACTGTTTCTCCTCTTTCTAGTCTGTAGTCATCTGACTGCACTGAAGTCAAAGGAAGGTACTTTTCATGTGCAGTGCAGTAATGAGAAGAGAATGATAGATTCTCTTCTGTTGAAGGTTTCAGCATCTGGTAAGTAGTTTCTTTTTCTAGGTAGTGGCCCCAGTTTAAAGTTCTTGATGCACTGTTGGCAGCTTTTCCTGGCTAGCTCATCTTCCATATGAATTTTGGGTCGAATTATAAGTAAATTTACTTCTGTAAATCAAATACAGCTTAATTCCTTTTGCTTGTGGAAGGACTGAGAGGATAATTTCGTCTCTTGGTTTTATTACATATTCTCATTTTGCAATTCCATCCATGTGTATTAAAAATAACTGACAGTGCTTGGTTTTACATGAGGCCCAGAAATGCAGTGCCATCCTTTCTGAAGATTCTGAAGTCTGTGTTGTGTGCTAAGTGCATCAGTAGCTCTGCTGGCTTTCCAAGGTGCAGTAATTCCTAAGGCAGACTTTGGCAGTTGCATAATTAAGACAGGACAGAGTGCAGCAGTTTAGCTCTGGAAACAAGCAAGAGTATTGCACTGAATTGAGATGGAAATTATGAGGGTGCAGCTCAGCCAGCTCAGGCTATCCAGCTGCTGTAACTACAGGAGGAAAAAGAACTCTGCACTTCCCACTGATGAAAAATAAAACTTGTTTCACTGTGATTCTGTAAGAGAAGACATTGAGTAAAGGCATCTCTGTAAAAGCTAGTGCTGAAAACTTTGCAGAAGGAAATAAAAGTGTTTACAAGAACCATTTAAAAAGTAATTAGAATGTAAAATAGTTGCAGATCTGACACAAAAAAGGGGTGTGCTGACCTTTTTATTTTTTTCTTCCTTCTTTTCCCATTTATCAGATTTTTGTCGTATTTTACATCTGCAAACATCAGAACAGATTCTGGCAAGAGTATTCAGTGTCAGGCTTCCCCCCCTTAAATCTGTTTTACCACTGACTCCACTGGACACGTGGGAAGCTTCTGGCAGCTCCTCACAGAAGCCACCCCTGTGGCCTCCTGCTGCCAAAACCTGGCCACACAAACCCATAGCGTCGCCATGAGGAGGAGGTGTTTCCTCAGGACAGAAAAAAAGCCAAGTCCTATGAATTCCTGTTTCTCATACAGAAAGATGCCTTGAACACTCTATAATGAAATTTTCATATGTAAGAGGCATTGTCATCATCATCCTATACTGTTCTTTGTTGTGCTCCAAAAATACTGCAGCAGAAGGTATTAAGGAATAAATCATGTGCATAGCCCCCCCAGCACAGTTTGTCTCTTTACTCTTCACCAATTTGTCTCAGGGTGAATTTCCTCCTTCTCTGGGGTTATTGAATTCCCCTAAGGTTTTCTGTTTGTGTCGCATGTTGTGTTAGTACCTTCTTGTTCAGCATTCATTATCACATAATTTCATAATTTTAAGGGGAAAACTAAACCAGTAACAATCTTGTGTCAGTCTCCTCTACACAGTGGAAGCAAACCTCCTTTACCCTGTGCAAATGCTTTGCACAGTGGTTTTGTTTTAGCATCACTGAGCTGGTAATTGTGTGAAAACCACTAGGTCCAAGTCTTTAGGTATGAGCTTTTGGCAGTCTCCAGAGATTTTGCTATGACCTGTGAGTATATCAGATGTAAGAAAATCAGGAAGCTCTTGCATCTCAGTGCACATGACCCCCCTACCCACACAACCACATTAAAAATTAAAAAGCCATTTATTTTCAGTGCTGCTGTAGTTGGTTTGTGTTTCCCTCATACTGGGATGAATGTTAAGATCAATGATTTCCCCTATTTTTCACTGAAAAATCCTGAATTCCAGTTCTGGATACAAGGCTTAGGTCCAATATATCTAAATTTTAAAATTTGAATAATTAGAATTTTATCTTCTCCCTTAAAAGAACGTTGTACCTTTCTAATTTTTAGTAATGGGGAAATATAAATTAAACAGAGCACACTCTTCAGCCTTTCTTGCTGGTTTTTGTTCTTGCCTTTTCATAGATAAGAACAAGGCTCCAACCTTGCCTAAACGGCTGCTAATCTATTTGCTCTTGATCTTTTAAACCTCTTTCCAAGAGGCCACAATACTGACTCTAAGGTTTCTGAGTTGTTCTTTTCTTTGCTTTTCAATCCCTAAAGACTACAGGGCCTCCTGCTAAGACAGTTACTTTTATGTTCTTTCCTGTAGTAAAAAGTGTGCTGCATTTTAACAAGACTTCTGTTTTTAAACAAATGAAGAGGTGCCCTGAGCAGAGGTATTTGTACAACACTGTAACCATTATAATGGTTCTCTTCAGGCAAAGTGAGACACAGTAAATAAGGTCCTTTCTTATCCTAACTCTGGAATCATTAGAGTGGGAGGCTAATAAAGTACAATTGTAAATTCTGAAGGAGTGTGGGCTTTGTGGGGGTGTGTGTGTTTGTATTTGGAGTCTTCGCTATTTCAACTGCTAAATGTGGGCAAAGCTTTTTTTCTGGCTCTGAGAGACCTGCCCCCCTCTTAATTTCACTGAAGTGGCATTTGGCATTCTTGGGCCTCTGTTTATGAATCCTGCTCTTCAGCTTTTGATATTCCATGGCAAATTCTTTCTCTTTCTTCATGCTGAACCTGCTGCCTAGCATTCCTGATTTTAGGATCTTAGTATTGCTGTAGTGCTGAGAAATGACATCTTTGTCTCCACATCCCAAGGAAAGGAGCATAAAGAAGCAATGATCCACACAGCATTCTGAAGGAGATGGCTCTCTGCTATAGAGAAATGTTTACTTTTCCCCAAAGAACCTAAGGTTTTGAAAATAGAGACTTGTAGATAATGAGAAAATCTGTAGTCTGCTAAGTGATGGTTTCTTGCCAGAGATTTAGCAGTGGTACTTCTGGTTCTCCTTGCAGGGGTTTGGAGCCCAGAAGTTTCTATTACTGCTCATTCCTGCTAGCTGGAGATACTGGCAGCGTTCTGGATTGGTGGTGTGACTGCTGTACCTTATCCCAAAGATGGCTACATTTCTGAAATCAGAGGAATTACTCCCATATAAGTAACCTTTAAATTGAATTTTACAGTTTGTCAAAAAGGGTGGGGTTATTTGGAGGGAATAGCCTCTGTCTTTCTTGTTGGAAGAGTTCCTCTCAGGTGAAGTTCGCTGGACTTGGTATGCAGGCTGATTTCCTTATGTGAAACTTGATTTGCCTTTTGTAGTTGTTATACTTGCCCTGGAATGCATTGGTTTACCCAGGTCTGTAAGAATTGCATCCACCTTTCATCCAAACTAGAGGTAGGATGTGGTTAGAATGTGCTGGCATAACTTTGTAGTGAGTTCCAGAGCAACTTTCTCTTTAGATTCCAGGAGACCTTTAGTAGACTTTTGATAGGCTTTGCACTAGTCCTGTAGGATGTATATATGCATTTCAGAAATTGGAGGAAATACACTTCTGTTGCTTTTCCTCCTTCCTCTGCCCCCTGCCCCTGAATCATACAGCTTTGATCTACAGTAAGGGTCCAAAAAATGCTGCATTTCACAGTTTGTTCTGAGTTGTCCTTCTCTAAAATCTTCAAAGGTTTTCTGTTTAGAGTAGTGCTTTTATTTAAGATGGCATTGAAATTAATCAGAAATTTCAACACCCTTTTGAGTGTTTTCTGGAAGAGAAATAGCCTTCCCCCTCCCCCCACTTTTTTTTAAAAAAGAAAGAAAACTTGTGCATAAGTGTGTTTCTGAATAAATCAGATATACAGACATAGGATGGTGGCAATGGCAGCTGAATTGCTCTGAAATTTAGAGCTATGTTGTATGAATTTCAGCAGGAATCTATCTTGAAAAAGACAGGAGTGGACACAAAAGGCCACTCTTCCATGTGCTGGTTCATAGAAGTCTCCAAGGGTTAGTTAGTTTTTCTGGTACTAGTTATGAGCTCTTGTACCTTGTGGTAATCTGGTAGCTGGGACTTGATGGAATTCCAGACCATACAGTCATTTAACCATCTGCCTTGTTTGTTTTCTCTTGATTTAGCTTTGCCCAGTTCAAGCTGAACAATTTTGGAATAAAGGACTTCAGAGAGAAAAAGCCAAATGTTTGTTTACTTACTTGCAAATGAAAATGTGCTAAATTTTAAGTATTGTTTACACTGTAAATTTGAACTTTAGTTTTCTACCTGATGGCAAATAGAAACATATGTGTCATTAGTGACAACCAGCCTTCCAAAAGTCATCCTAAACTCTTGAAGTTATATTTTAAAAAGTAAATGTAAATTATTGTTTTTCTCTTTGTGATGGCAGACCTTTTTGGCACTTAGAAAAGAGGCTGCATACCAAGTTTTTAAAAAGGTACAAAGATAATGTTGATTAATGTGGGTTATTATGTAAGTACTGGACCAGAATTCATAACAGAATTGAAGGTGTAATAGAAATTAAACTTGCATTTAACTTTAATTACAAATCACCTCATTTACTTAGTTCCCTACCACACCTGTCTGCTCAATGGTCATTATCATGACACAAAAAGCACCACAATATTGGTGAACCTGCAATGTGTAGCAGTAAGATTCCTTAAAGGAACTAATTCCGAGATCTGAGGGGTCAGCACTAGTGTAGTCACCTTAGAGTGCCTTCCACTGTCACTGCACAAAGGCATATGGCTTCCCAAATAAATTAATGTTTGAATTACATATTTCAGATCTTCCTGTCTTTATTTGTTAAAAATTACTCTTGATGAAAGATCCTGACCTGGGTAATTTGTTCAAATAATAAGTTATCCTACAGTGAAATGCACCAAACAAAACATGCACTTTATTTCTGAGCTCATCTCTTAATTGTTCTCATTTTCCATCAATAGAAGCTTTTATACCTTTTTGTTTCTAAATTGTTAAGCTCTGTGTGGCTTGTAGCTACTTTTGCACTCAAGGCACTCCTCAAGCTTTCCTTCAATAAGAGAGATAGATGGAGTTCTGTGCCCTTTGGCAAAGTATGTTTTCTAATTGATTTGTTGTGTTTGTCTTGCTTGAATATTCTGCAATATATCTGCCTGATTAAAAAAATTATAAGTCCTTGCACGAGGCCTTATTCCAGCTCTGGCTGCACCAGTGCCAAGTGCAGAAAGTAATTTAACATCTGTTTGTGTGCTTGGGACTTCCCTGGGTGCATGTCCAGTGATGAGGCTGAACCTCTGCTGCAAAGTCTCTGAAATGGATCCCAGTGACTCCAGAAATCTTCTAAACACTTGATTCTCAGTGTATGTTTCTGATATGCAAATATGGCAGCAGACTTTGGATGAACTTGGTGTTCAGCACAGCCTCTGCTTCTCTTTGCTCAGCTTTCCCAATCAAATGATTTGCCTGCTGAGCATTTTTTGTTCTAGTCTATGTCAGAGCATTCTTCAGTCTGTTATGCAAAAGCCTTATCTGCAATGATATGAATTTCCTTTTAAATACCAGTAACAATGTTAGTATGGAGTTTAATGCCAAATTCTGCAGTGTTCATCTAAACCCAGATTATTCTAATTTACAGTTATTTATTAGTGTCTATTAGGGATTAAAAAAAAAAGAAGTATTTTGTGTCTGTCACGTTGAATTGTTCTGATTCTTAATGCAAATGTCCTATGCTGCTGTTTTTTGAAAATGTGTGTCATTTGGAAGATGTACCCTTTTTTACCAGTCAAGCTTCCTAATGCATTTGAAGAAAAAATGGTGAATTCCAGGTAGCTAACTTTTATTTACCCTAAATCCATCTCAAATGGCATTAATTTTACTTTACTTGACTTGATTATTAGTAAAGTCACACATCAACCATTTTGCCTTACTTGCCCAGTTTATGGATATTGGCTTTAGTTGCTTTTTAAAGCTTAACAATGTAATCTCTTTTTGACACTCTTGTTGCTGCTTGACTAGCTGTCTCAAAATTTTGGGATGCAAATTATCCAGATCTATTTCATTTCAGCAACTGTTAATTAACTTTCTCTCTCTAATAATTGTTGTAGAAAGCACTCACCTTGCAGTGGCATCATCTCACTTTTTCCTGAAGACTAATACCTAGTGAATACTTTTGTCTTTTTTCTGTATTATTATTTCTATTAATACTTCTGCCACTAACCATGCAGATATACAGCACAGTTATAAATTCTGTGTTCTTAATGAAATATCTCTTAATATCCTTTGCAGTCCATTTTAAAATATTTTTCTTTTTTCCTTGATCAGTTTTGCAGTTGCTTAGTCCTGACTCATATGCATCTCTGGGAATGGCTTTATATCCTTTCATTATGTGCCTTTCACTACTCATCTAAATCATGTTAGTTGTTTTGTTTTTCTTTCTTTTTTTTTTTATCAATATGACCTAATTTCTGTTTGAGTTATGACTGTCCATGAGCTTGGAACTCGTTCTTAAACAGTGCCCCCCTTTATACAACCTGAATTACTGTTTCTCAGATGACTTCTATAATGAACAATTCACAAGGTTTTTTATTCAGATTTCCATAATTGCAAAGTTCATTGAAGGTTTGCTTAGTTTGCTGTGACTTCACTTTGTTCTCTTGCATTATGGGGAGTTTTATTTTGTACACCTTGATCTTACAGTTTTGAAGAAGGGGGAAGCAAAGACAAGATGGTGATGTATTCTAAATGTTCTTCCAAGAACTGTGCCATCACATTCTTTTCTTTTTTTTTTTAGTCTAGGATTCAATCCAGATCAATCTGGAAGTCTAGAAATTTGTTTGTGAGAAGACACATCTGTTAGATAAAGTGTTCAAGTGCTCTCATCTGGAATAGAGATTTTGAGGTAGAAATTGATGGATTGAATACTGAAACAATGCCATCGACAGATTGTGAGTTTAAGCTTGGTAAACACAATCATTGTATTATTTTCCCTCCTCACTTGAATATTTGGCTGTGAAGAAACAGTTCCTGAATCATCTTGATACAAAAGAACATTTGAGGAGAGGAAGTTTTTGGGTTTAGAGCATTTTTGAAATTTTTTTTCTCCAACCGGTACTTATAATAGCAAAAATTTGCTTTGGTTTGGTTTTGCTCTAGTATATGAACACTTTTTTTCTATAAAGCAACATAAAATGTGTTCACTGTAATAGTGAAATGTATGTGAACTGCTGGAAGTTAATCAGATGACACAAAAAAATTAACTTGTATAATCTCACAGTTACCTTTGATTGCAGAAATCACTCTTTGCCCTGAGTAGGTGGTTCCAATAATTTGTGCAAATAGACAATGAATTAATGGAATAAATTAGAAGGGGATTAGTTGTAGATGTGCTTTATTCATCAGAGAAATGTCAGGCTGCTGTATATTCACCACTTAAGAAATAAATTTTCTGGTTTCCATATAATTTCATATTATTGTTTTGATATCAAACAATAGGATGAATCTTAAGTGTTCTTGAGTGGATTAGGCATACCCATTTATAATCCACTTTTTATTCCTCTTCAATTTTGGGTGGCTTGATGTTATTAAAATCAGTTAAATGTGGGTCAATTACAAGTCTCACATCTGGGAGATCCATACCACTGACTGATGAAATAGTAAAATAAACTGTATATACTTTCCAATATTAAAATATATTATGGAAAATTTACCTATATTAACTGTCTGTAAGTGAATGGGCACTAAACAGCTGCAGGCAAGACAACTTACAACATTGGTGTGATAAGTACCACTTCTGAGAAGATATTTTATGTCAATTCTAGTGTTATGGGAATTTTTCCTTCCTATGAAAAGGCTTTGGATTGTGCCTTTAGTAAATTAAACCAAAATAAAATGAGAAATTAATTTAAAACTGTGTTGATTCAGAAATAATTAAATATGGCAACACTTACTTCTAGTACATTCAAGGACTCCAAGTAAATACACATTGCACTTAGGGTGTCCTGAGTGTTTACATACCCTATGCACTGCACTATAATAGTTTTAAATGTCTTTAAATGGAAATTGCTTCTACAGTTTGATTGCTGATTTGAGATAATACTTCACTTTTGTATGAAAAATAAATTCCTCTGGGGAAATCAATATTTGTCATGTTAGATTCCATACCTTGGTTTTTTGGGGGACAGGGTGGCTTCTGGGGAAAAGCTGATTGGTCACATGCTGCTGTGTTAGCAAGATCTATTTGTGGAATAAAGGATTGCTCAGTCCAGATTCCTCTGCCATCCTGCTGTCTTCTGTCTCTTCCTGAACACCTTGCAGTGGGCTGGGTAAATTCTACATTCTGAACTTGAGAAAGTAAAAGCTATGCCTCCTGCTGCCATGGCTTGTTTCCTCTGCAGCCAATAATGTTTGACTGTGTGTGTGTTCAGTAGGGATAGAGAATACCAGTGTATGGGAAGGATAAAGGGCACTGTAAATCCCTGGAGAAATGGGCTTACCGAGGTTCCTCTCCAGCTCAGAAATAATGACAAACCATGCAATGGAACTGCCTTGTTTTCCTTTGGTGTTGAGTGGATGTGTGCACCAAATGTGCATAAAATAAATGACATACTAATATTATGCTCTGATTTGTCTTCAGAATTCTCTTATGGAGTATGATGCTCCAAATAATTCATCATATGTATTTCTCCTCTGTATAAAAACCACTGTTTCCAATTTAGCAAGCTGTTCTCTGTGGACATGTAGAAATTGCAGGATAAAAATAATTACCCTGCCCAGTAAACAAAGTCACTGTCCACCTGAGTAGGCACAAGATAGGCACAAGCAGGGTCTCTCCCTCCAGAAGGTGAATCTCCTGCAAAACAGACTCATTGCACTGTTCTACCCCATGCACAGAACTGCAGGTGTTCACCAGGGGGAACGTGGCTGCTCCCCACACTGCTTTGAGTTTGAAATCATATTTCAAGGGATGCAATTGCTTCAGGGACTTCTTGTGACATCATGTGACTTCTTCATCTGGGATTCTTCATCCCAGATTGCTAATTCGACAGAGTGGCTGTTATCAGGAATGACGGGAGCCCCCAAAGCTCCCTTGCCTGCTTTAAAAGTACAAATGTCCAGGGCACAGGCACAAGCTGAGAGGCTGCACCTGGGCAAATCTAGAGGTGCAGTATCCTGTGCTGTACATTCTGAAGAGATGGAAATCAAAGTCCTCTGTAAAAGTAATAATTTTGAGTAAAAGATTCAGCTGGAGGAATATGGATTAGCCATTGCTATGGCAACTTGTACACATTCTTCAGTTAAACAGTGAATTGCAGAGTATTAGTCCTACACCTTACAAAAGCAAGGCCCAAAATTTCATTCTTTAAGGTTAACACAGGTGAGTCACAGTTTAGAATATATGTGCTGCATGTGGAGCTGGAACATTTTACTGTGTAGCAGTTAAATTTCTCTTTCCATCTAACAAACTGAAAGGGAAAATTACCTATCTAACATAAGAACCTGCTGCCCTGTAAGGCTTGTTGTGTTTTTGGTGGAAACCTAAGGATTTTTTTCTTCAGTGTTAATTTATAATCTACTTTTTTCCCCTCCATATTGAAGAATATTGTTTCTGGGGCTGGCTGTGGAATGTCCATCCCTGGAGGTCCAGCAGGCCAAAGCCATGGTTGAAATGATCAAGGGTTTGCCACAGTCCCACCATTGTCCCAAGGTTGGAGTTGACACTTGTAGCTCTCCCTTCCGGCCAACATTTTCTATCCTGCATAGGAGTTCTAATAGAATTAGCTACTGCTTCTCTCTTCACCTTCAATTTTCTGATCTTGTGATGCTGGGGGAAGAGGAAAATGCACAGTTTAGCTGGTTACATTGCTGTCAGAAAGATAAAATAATTACCTAAGTCAAGTTTGAAGGTAAGGGGTTTTTGTTTATTTCTTTATTTTGGCCAATTTGTCTTTTTAATTTTTTTTATGATTAATGATGAAAGTTTTAAATTTCATACACTTTGTCATTCGAAAAGGCAAATTTACTGGTGGGCAATGACACCTGTGTGGGAAATTTTAAAGTTTCTACAAGTCATAACCTTGAAATACATGAAGATTTCCATAGTGCTTTCGTTAGCAGTGTTTGTCTGCTTGTGTATTTGTTGCTGTTTACTGAAATTTGGTTTCTTGGCAACTAAGTACTTCTTCAATAGAGAGAAAAAGTGAGAAAGCTTTCTTTGGAATTATTTTTCCCTTTTCTTTTTTCCAAAAGTTAATAATGTGAGAAATGTTTGTCCATTTTATTAGTTGTGTGATTAAATTATAGGTTGTTGGGTTTTTCCCTTTTCCTTTGCTAGGAAATGTTAGATCATTTTAAAGCTTTCTGGTTTCTGGATAACTTTTTACCATTTCAAGAAGCCCCAGCTTAGGTTTCTCTGCTGCATTTTCCCTTTACTTTGTATGACTGGATATTATGTGACTTTGTACTTCAGTACATTCTATCAGATTTTAAGTAAACCTTTTCTAAATTTGTGAAAGAAAATTAGAAAATTTCCAGGGAAATCCCTTCCTAGGTATCACATCTGTCAATTCATGTCAAGCTGGAGTAATTTTCATCAGCCTCAATCAGCAGTTTTGTTCAAAACTCAAACGTAGTATTTGCTAAAGAAAAATACAATTATTTTAGGGCATATCTCAGACTTTGATCAAGTACCAAATATTTTGCTGTTAGAACTGTAATGTCCCAACTTATATTAACAATGAACTAGTTAAATGAAAAGCTGAAAGAAACATCTGAAATGATGCACAACAATGTGCTAATCTCTGGAGACCTTCTGTAAGCAAAGTGAAACAGAAATCACTACCCTTGCAAGTACTGATAACACACAGAGATGTTTGTCTTCATCACTAGCTGAGAATGTGGCATATCACTATGTAAATTTGATTTGAGTCCTAATTAAATATTTAAAAGATGTTGGCTTTCTGTTGCCTTTCTGAGAAGATGGCATATTCAAGGTAGAAAACCTTCTGGCTTCATATTCCTATATGTTTGTTTTATTATGAAACATTTGTTCAAAAAATATAAGGAATTTGGTGTTGATGTGAACAAAAAATGTCTGCTAATTACTCTCTGAAGACAGATATTTTAACTGGAATATAACAGGTTTTACTTCTCTTGGGGATATTTAAGAGCACTGATCATACATAGATGATATTACAAAGATTATATTAATTAAATGGGAGTATTATTTTCTTAAGGGTTTGTACAAGTAGTCTCCGGGAAATCTACTTTATTTTTTAGTGTTATTTTGTATTTAAAAAATTAATTTTAATTTGAATAGATGATGCTATTTTAGTATTGAGTTCTAGAAAACTTTTAGAGCTGAAACTTGCAGGGTCTGGGTCTGATCTTCTATTTCTGGGCGTAACTCTTCAAGCTTTTAAGGAGCAACTTAGATGTCAGCAAAATGAAGTCAGGACTGGAAACCGTCCCTGTTCCTGGAGTCTCCTGGCTTGGTCATGTGGCAGAGCTGTTTGTATGGGGCTCATTCTGGGAGGGCTGTGCTCTCCCAGGGCAGTCACAGTGGTATCCATTGCCTTGAGTGTGTTTGTGCAGGCTGGAGCAGGAGATTGTCACCATCAGCAGGAAAAGCACCATCAGCTACTTCTACAAGTGCAGAGGGGATATTTTTGGATGAGGAAGAAGGCACTGGAGAGCATGTTGGGGCGATGCTGTCTCTCTGTGTTTCCCAAGTGCACTTCTAGCTTAATTTCTGCCTGATTTACTTCCACAGGAACTAGCAAGGGGAACACGTCAGCTGCTGTTATTGTTGAGAATTAAAATTTAATGCCTTGGATTAAAATTGAAGGGACAGTGTCCTGATATGTTTTCTCTTCCCAAGTTTCTTATGGCAATGCACAGTACGTGTGAACAGAAGTAACACTTGGACCATTCCAAGCAACTGAAGAAGAAATTCAGTGGAAGCCCTGCTAAATTTATCAAGCCTAAACAAGCTTGGTATTTTATTTTTCTAATGAAATTTTTTTAAACAAAGATTTATTCATTACCACTTGTGCATGGAAATCAGAGATTCACCATGAGATTATAATTAGTTCTTTTTTATATAAACATTACATATACAAACTTCATGAAGCCAACATTATTGAGAATGCAAAAGCAAGTGGTCGTGAGAGTGTTAAGACTGGCATTGCAACAGAAATTCAACTTCTCTTATCCATATGCATTCTGATGAAGTAATCAGAATTATGTAAGAACAAATAATACTTTTCCAGCGAACTTCTTCCTTACTCAGTGCACAAGATGGACAGTGCTCAATTAATGAGCAGCTATTTGAGATATTGTTTTATCCTCAGTGTTTGATATGTGGCCCTAAGCCTTATTTACAGCACATTGTTCAAACCATGCTCAGATGTCAGAATTATTAATTTCCTCATAGGCTTTTCTGTGCTGTTCATCACTACTGTATCCAAGCACTACACAGGTTTTAAATTAAATTAATCTTCACAAAGCCCCAGTGAGGAATGTGGTATTATCTCTGTTTTACAGATGGGGAACTGACAGAGATTAAGATCAGAAAAATTCACCAAATTTGGATTTACATTTTAAGACATGAGTTTGGATTTTAGCACCCTTCAGATCATACAGAACATTCTGTGTTCAGGAAACACCACTTGCTCCTTCAGAGCAGTCAGGTGTGTTCTTCTTGTGGCTGGATAACTTCCCCAGCAGCTCAGGGCTGCAAAATGAACATTTACATGGCATCTATTGATTGCTAAAGGAAACTCTGTATTTGATCCCTTGGGCAGTATCACACAGGAACTCAGAACTTTCTCTGAAATAGGCAGAACTTTGGTGAATCCCCTGCAGAAATGAGGCACTGGGGCTTGCTGAAAACTCTAATATGACTTTATTATTAAAGACTGTTCCTTAATGCTTACTCATAAATTGGCATTGCAAAAGCTGTCTGAATTCTCATCCTCGTCAATTTGGTCATTTGATTTTTGCAATGGAGAAAGATTAATTGGGAATATTGGAATTTTGTGATCCAGGTAATTTGGGGAATGGATATTAATTGAGAAACTGTATTGCCTCAAAGATAGTACTGTCTTCACCATGATAAATATGAAGAGGATCTTTCCAAACGAACTTTCATTTATTTTCATGTTATATTCAGATTTCTTACCTCTGTGAAGATTTTCACAGTACCAGAAGATTTTTGAGCAAGTCTAGCAAAATACTGTTTCTCTCTCTGGGAAACTTTAATTGGTGATTTTTATCTGTTGAGTCCACAGTTTGTATACTGAGTACATTTACATGATTTTCCTTGCATTTTCTCCATTGACAGTTTATTTTACACTAGGTTTTTTTTAGCCCACTGATAGCTTCTAGACTAGCATAGAGAGTTCAAGGTAAGCCCTTAGTTCTTCACAGTTCTTTAAAAGTAGCAGAGTGGATTTGCACCTAGGCTAAACATAGTGATTGGTGAGTCTTTCTGTTAATTTTTGAGAATTTTGGTTGGATTAATTTGACCAGGGAAAAAAGATTTTACTGTATCATTTTGTGGCAACTTGTGCTCCTCAAAATCTATCTCTGCTTTGTCTTATGTTAGATACACATTTCTATATATTTTCCAAAGCTCTTTGAAATCTTTAGCTGACAATGATTAGAGAAGTGAAACGTTTCTTACATTCATGAAGAGAGGTGCCAGAATAGTGGCTGGTATGTTAGAATTATGTAGATCGTTAGAGAACCTTTCTTTAAACACCTTTTCAATGTTAACCTACATAGCTTCTTAGCAGACTACCTTCCTCATGCCAAGTTCATATCTTTTATGGAACTGGAAGGCTACCCTGTGTGTATGAAGTTGGACAGTTTTCTCCTGGCTGTGAAGTGCACTCAGGGAAGCCAAAACGTCTCTTAAAACAACACAAGAAAATGAATTTTTCAGTAGTTTCAAAGTCTCTTTTGTTTACAGTTGTATTCATTTCCAGACTGCTGAGAGCCAGCTATTCCCAGAGCTTTATGGTATTGCTGTGGCATTACTTACAGAACAACTGCTTTCTATTGAGGAAATAATGAAAGTTAGTGAGAACTTTGCTTGACTAAGTATGATTTCCTACTGGGCAGCTTGGGTAGTACATATGTATTGTGCAAATCACCTTTAAATAATAAATGACATCCATTATTTAAGAAGCCCAATGGTAGTCCAAAGTTTTCATTGGAAATAAACCATTTATGCCCACCTTCTGTAAAATATGCTGGTACTGGGGCAGTCAGGGCTGTGGGTGCAGGGCTGTGGCACTGAGCTGGCAGCCCAATTTCTGAGTTACCTGTCCAGGGGAGTCGGAGGAATTTACAAATAAATCAGAGCTTCAGCTCTGACAAATGCCAGCCAAATTCTTGAAGCTAGAGAGGGGTCCCTGGTTGAGTTCTCTGCCAGTTTGCCATACTTCAGCCTGAACATTCATCCTGCAGATTGCAGATTAAGATTTAATCATGTCTATAGATTTCTAATTACTCATGAGTATCTCATTAGAAAACCTGGCTGGCAAGGAGCTCCAAAGACCTTTCAGTAGATCATACAAAAATTTGTTCCCCAATTAGTTCCAGAACAGTCATCTGGCACCCAATTCTTGTTTAAAATGTTAGCAAGTTTAAAGAAAAATGAGGACATAATACTCTCAGTTATTCCAATTCACCATGTGATCATAAATGTTTTTAATCATGAAAAGTTAAAAGCAGGAACACTAAAACATTTTTTGTTGATGCCTGAAGTGATACAGCATAGGAAAGAGAGCCAGAAATACAGCAAAACCATACAAAATTATTTGCTTGGTTTATGCCTTGATTATGTGACTCACACAGTTCTATATGGTGAGTCTAGGTTAAAAAATAATTATATAGATTGTTTTCTAAAAGGAAAAAAACGTGAGGAATCTTATGGTAGTTACAGATGGATGAAAATGCACATTTTTCAGGATATTGTGCAATCATGAAGTAAAAAGCAACCAGGAGAATGATGTGTAATTAGCAGATGCATAAGAAAATTAAAAGAATACACTTGTAAAAATAATGAGCACTTCAAAATTTTCCTCTGTTTATATAATTTTTTTAAGCATTCTTTAGTTTTTTGCTAAGGAAGATGCAAGCCAACATATTGAAAATGCAGGTTTAGGCTCTTTATCATAATATCTTCCCCTTTGGTTTTGATGTCTCTATATTTCTTCTTCTAGTATTGCAGTAGAGAAAATGCTTTATTACATCAGTGATTTTGAAATTTGACTTAAAGAATATTGACAAGATCATCTTTGACTTCTCTTACTTGTCTAAATCAGTTAAAGGAGATGCTGGAGTTTTCTTAAGGCCTGATTCTGAAAGTAACCTAATGAAGCCAAAAAAAGTCTGATAGATTTTAGTGGTTAATTTGCTAAGAGCACCTGTCTAGTGGGAAAAGATCCCTAAAGAGCAACTGGAGGTGAAAATGTAACCCCAAACTTCTCAGGCTTAGTATCCTACTGGAATAAATCTAAAGCCTGTATGTATTACATAACAGGAACTGCAAGCCACTTTCTCTCAGCAGAAAATATCTTACGAAAAGGAGTCATATTCAGTAAATAGATGTATTTTATTATAACTGTGTTTTCTGTTACCAGATATGAAACTTATGAAAAAAAAAAATCACATAAGACTCCCTGTATTTGCCTAAGTTTATTTAAGTCATAGTGTTTCGAACTAATCTAACCAAAAATCTCTGAGTAGGTTCCTGTCATGCTTTAATGCTGGCTGGGCAGAGATTTCCAGAATTTGCTTCTCCTTTCAGCTGACTTGCAACCCAGCTGTCATACAACATTACTGTGTTGAGCAAGGGTCTCATAGTGCTCTGTACAAAAATGCAGAAAGCTCTGATTTCTGCCACAGGTGTCTTTGAGAAAGAAGTGACCAGAAAGCAGGAATGGTATTTGCCATTTTCCAAAGGTATGGTCAAGTAAAGGGAGAGCATCTGGGGAAAATCAGAGGGAAAACCTGTGCAAAGAGAGAAAGTTAAACATAAAAAAGTGTTCTTTGCATGCAGTTCACAATTTGACTGCTTTGAATGATCCAGAAATGTTAAGAACAAGTCACACCGGGTTGCATTTTTCCAGTGACTATAGTATAAACTTTTTCCAAAATATCTATCAAATTTCAGCATTAGAGCAGCACTTTTTTTTTTACTATACAATTTGACATGTATTTGTGCCATGGCAGTTCTGTAATTAGACTGTACAGTCATACCAGTCCATTGTTTGGTCAGAGGCCTTGACCTGCTTTGCATGGTGGGAGCATCTCTTTCCTCCCAGCTGCTCCCCAGGTGCTTGGCAGAGCCAGTGTGCACCCCTGGGCTGGCAGCTCTCCCCATGGACAGCCCTGGGAGCCCTGGGAACTGCAGCCCTGCTGGGGTCACCTGCCTGGGATACGCTCAGCACCGTGGCAGAGGGGGGACAAAAGGACATGGGGGAAAGATGTGGACATAAATCCTTTGAAATGATGCTTCATTAATTCCAGTGTTAGTGGAACAACTTGGTTTAAGTGGTTTTATTTTGGAGAGCAAGCATATATACAAAGTGATAAAATCAGAGCTAATGGGATTTGTCTTAAAGATTCCAACATCTAGAAATAAACATAAATGGGCTGTACATAAATGTAAAGAACCCACTATCTAGTATTATTAGCTATATATAAATGTAAATCTGACAATAAATTTTCATTAAATGTCTATTTTCATTTATATGCCTGAGGAATTGTTAGACTAAGTACAGTGTCTGCATTTTCCTCTGAATGTTTATGTTACGTTTATTAATTCAGCAAGCTGAAATGCTCTTGGAGATACTCAGGTATTGCAGGAATTGCTCTAAATATAATAAATTAGGATTCATAATGTTGCCGAGTAGCCATGGTCTAATAATAATAAGTTTGCATTCAGTATGGAATTCTGGGTGAAAGGACAAAAGAACAAAATACAGGAAATAAATCTTTAAAAATGTTTACTTATTCAGGAGGGCTTTTGGAAGTGATGTAGCTGGTTTCTCAGTGAAAAAATTATAAAATTCTGGATTGTATCTGGCAACTCATCATCCAGCATCTCTGGCTCATACCACACTTCTTTTTGTCTGGACTCGTGCTGGCCCTGAGTTGTGTGGACCATCCTTTTGCCATAGCACACCCTGTGCTCTCTCTGTCTCTGATTGTGCTTTGGTTTATACCACTATAAAGGTTTGGGAAAAGCCATTACTCTTCTCCCAATGGACTTTTTGACTCCTTGAATCTTTTCACTTACCTCCCTGCGACTTGTTTTCTGCAGCTCTCTTTGGCCCATATCTGCTGTTCAACATTATAGATGTCCAAATTGTGTTCACCCAGAGGAAATAGGATAGAGGAAATAGGAATAGCCACTTCAGGGGAAGGCTTAGTCTTGGGGTGTATTTCTAAAGCCTATAAAGTGACTTTATGTATTACTATATAAGTAATGATAATTTAAAAACCTAAAACAGAACAGCTTTTTCTTCACTCCCCATTTTAATGCCACCTTTTTTTCCACTGAAGGGTACAGGAAGAGAACCTTCCTAGTTGTTCCATCATGTCAGCTCTCTTAGTCTGTAGCTTCAAAAGGAATGAGTTTAAGCTCAAGTGTTTCAATGTGCAATGTGCTGGTCTCTATAGCGACCTTCCTCCCCCATTGTCCCTCCTTCTGCTGGGGTAGAGTTTTCCTTACACTTATATATCTCAAGAGATGTCCCAATTTTTTATTGCTCCTCTACCATGTAATGTAGCCCTAGGTAGCCACACGAGGAAAAAGGATTTTCATGGTATAATTTCTGCCATTTAATGCATACTGTAAGGCATTTTCTTAATTTTTTTCCTTTTCTGACTTTTACCTCCCTGCTTTAAAAAATGGCATGATTGATATTAATATTTTTCCCTAATAAAAATGTATTTTCCCTTGATCTTAGTGTTGGTAATACATTATTCAGTGTTCCTTCTTAATAAAAGCCATTGGTTGTTCCATTACTCACAGCAGTTATTACAACACTAAAGGTCTCGTTCATCAGAATGACTTGCAGAGGCAAAATCAAACCCCTGAGTTCTCCATGCATCAGGATAATAGCTGTGGTACATGCAAGTTATTAAAAATTTGAAATGTAATGTGTGTTTCTTTGTTTTGTTTTACCTTTTTTTCTTTCCCCCTACCCAGAACACTAAAGAAGGATCTGTGAACATCATTTATTTTATTGCATACATGTGTTTTTGTATGTATTTTGTTCTTTTGGTAGAAGTCGTTGGGAGTGAATCAGTTGATTTTATCCTGTTTCACAAAACATCCTCCTTAAAATCACAGATATAGTCCATGGATTTTGCATTCTTAATTATCACACTTGTCTTTGAATTTCTGCCTTTTTGTTGGTTGATGATAGAAGGTGGTATAATCTTAGATAACCTCTGCTAATATGAAGAAAAATGGGCACAGTTTTTGAGCAGAGAAGATTGTGAGAAGTTCTAGATCAAGTCTTGGGAGTGGGATTCTCTTTGAAAAATAACTCCTGTAGTATTGTGGTGCGTTGAGTTCATGAATTCTGGCATAAAATGGAGAAAAATCTACTGCAGAATAATGCAAGATGGCAATCTTATTTCATGCTCATCATAGTAAAAGGTTTTTTAAAAACGTAAAGTTGAAGATCTAGCTAGAGTGTCGAAACAACAACAACAAAATGTGTTGTTTGGAAACAAATCCTCAGATTTGCAGTTGGGCTGTTACCTCAGCACAGAGGCAAACAAGGGCTTTCACTGCCAGGCTGATTTCCTCAGCATGGTTAAATGGTGGATGAGTCATCTGAGGCACACAGTGTACTCATGGACACTTGAAGGATGTCGAGCCTGTTTAGCACTTTCATGACTCTTCTAAACCCTCATTTTTCTACAAGTTTAATGTATTATACAACTCTTTTGCCTCTACAAACCTTTTCATTTATTGTTTATAACTTTGCACTCTTTACCTGAATGATAAGAAAAGACCAAGTTGGCCTAATTTGTATTCCAAAGTGCTTGCTATAGAAATGAATTTGACAACTATGTCTACATAATTTAAAAATATTTATGCCCTCTCCATGTATTATGGATGTTATATCGCCTTTGATGTCTAACTTGATTCTGCATTTGCTGATTAACTTGTCAAAGTTGCGATTGCTTTACAGTGTTGCTACAGGGTTGCTCACTTGCTTTTAGATGTCTGCATTGTACTTGGTCAATGAAGAATGGTCTGGGTGTCTGAACTTTGAGCTACTTTTTGGGGTGGTAGTGAGGATTTGGGGAGCAGGGGAGTGGCCTTTAAAAAATTTCTTTTGATGATGGACCAGAAGATTGGGAAAGAGGAAACTGAGGAGAGACTTACGTACATGTTGCCTGTGTGTACCCACACACTGCCTGAGCAGATGTGTAAATGCCAGAAACAGGATAATTTTGAAAAGAAAATGTATATGCTTGTAGACAAAAAAATGAGAACACTAGTATTGTATTTGACCTGTAGTTTTTAAATAGGCTACAGTGCTTTGTTTGAATTTTGTGAATTTTCTTTTAGCTATGTTGGTGGGACAACTGCACTGGTTGCACAAAGTATGTTGAGCCAGGTTTGGGGGCAATGCAGCTGTCCTATCAGGAGCCAAAGATGAAGATGTACAACAGCTCACTGGTGATGGGCAGAATGGAGAAAAAGAGAAAGCCTTGTATAGCAATAGCCAAAATATTGGTGTCTTTCAGCACTGGTTTGGTTACAAAACCAAACCATAGGACGATACTGGCTCCTGTGAACAAAAGCCCATCCCAGTCAGACCCAGTACAACTGGGAACTGTCTGGTTTTTGCCAGGACCTCAGAGGTCCCTCAGATCACTGCTCATCCTGCTGTCAGTGTTACTGGTGCTGTGCTCAGGGTGGTGCTGCTTGCTCAGGGAGCTTTGTGCAGTCTCCTTCTTGAGCCCACAGGTGCAACCCAAAAGCCACAGCCAGGCAGGGGGAGGGACAGTTCTCACGGTGGTCACAGACATGCCCTAGGAAAACCCACTATAGCAGCAACACTGGGATTTCCAGGGGTGAGACTGTGAGAGCAGAATGGAAAATCCTGTCCCAGAGGGGCTGGGAAATGCTGCTGCAACTCAGGGGAAAGGAAATGGTGCTGCAGGGCAAAGGCTGGGGTTGCAGATGGGTGTCTGTGCCATCACACGTGAAGGTGCTGAGGTGCTCTGCAACAGGCCACAGTCTATTTTCATTGTAAGTGTAGATAATTTAGCTTGATTGACCATGCTAAGAAAATGGCTATGTATTTAAACAGTAATAATTTTGATGCTTTCTTCCCTGCTAGATTAAGCAGAGGAAGCCACGTGTAGTGGATTTGAGTCCATCATAATCTGTCTATGATGGGAGGAATTGGTCCTTGTCAATGCCACAGGATTGGTTACATGCATCACATTTAATGGGCTTGCTGTTCAGTAGCTTCTGTGGGTGGTGAAAATCAAAAAAAATCCACACAAGCTTTTCCCTTCAGCCCCATGTAGAGCATTAAATACCATCCCCATGGAGAGAATCTGGGCTATGGCTGTCAAAGATACAGGAGAACCTTTTCTAGTTTTGTAATTCTTCTTGGCTTTTTCAGAACAGAAATAGCATAGCATGTGATGTTTTGACTCACTAAGAGGGAGAGGAGTTTTTAATTAGAGGCCATTTTCTGGAACTGGAAGAACACAAAATTTGTAGTTAAGTCTTGTGCAAGAGTGGGAATGAAGGGTGCTGAGAGATAAAGCTGTTCTAGGGACATAGAGCTAGTAGAGAAACGAAGTGATTTTAGAATAAAGTAATTTCTTTTTATTAGTGTTTTTAGGTATTCCTTGATGAAAATGTCAAATTTTGGCTGCTAGCAAGAAGGATGTTCATTGCTAGGTGCTTCAGTTAAATAAGTAATATTCTGACTTGTGTGAATTTCATCCTTACAAAGTGGCAGTGAGAGGAGGGAATAAATTTCAAAACATGAAAAGAGAGAAGGTAGCCTCCAGGGCAGGTCTTCATTGTACATTATTTTTTTAATATGGTGCAGCATTCAGGTGTCTAAGTAGGAATATTACTTTCCCCACAACCAAACCTTTGAGAGGGAACAATGCCAAATATGAATTTAAGGATATAGATACTTTTTTCCCTTAGCTACAGTGTGTAACACAAGTTTTCTTACCTTGGTGTATTTTAAAAAAAGTTGTATTTTTGTAAGACCTTAAAAAAATTTTAGAAAGGAATAAGTTTTTGTTTTGCCACATAAATTTGCAGTGTTTTTACAGTGAAACTGAGTATTGTAATCAGGACTGTCAACATTCATGAACACATGATGTTAATATGGTAAAATAAACTTTAAAATTTGAGAATACTCCTGGGATTGTTTCTAAAACAGTCCTTCCTATTAGCACAGAGAGATAATGGTATTGTAATTGGTTTCCTTTAATACACACATTTAAAGTTAGCAGCCTATTTTGCATTATTTTGTCTTCTCCCATTCCAACCAGATGTGCAGCTTTCCTAGAACAGCGCTCAGGGGATTCTCGGCAAAAGCCTTGAGCTTGGTTCCCAGCAGGTGCTGATCTCAACACCTTGTTCTAAGGAAGAGTAATTGTATAGGGGGAAAAACAAGAGGCATTTTGGGGTACCAACACCATCTCAATTAAGCATTCAATGGGGAGGTCTGTGGCAGCAGAACTGCTGCCATCACTCCTTGTAATCAGCAAACTTCCAACAGTTTTCCAGGTCTCTGATTCTAGAGACGACATGTAACAAGCAGACACCAATCTTGATAATGGACCTGCTTTTAGGTGAACTTGTCTTCTGTCAGAAGAGAACTTATCTTCTCTTCAGAGTTCTTGCTGAGCATTTGACACAAATGATTCTACAGTTTATGTTGTTTAAAAACAGAAGCACAAACCAAAGCCTCTAGCCCCCCAAAAAATAAATAAATCTGGAAAACTGAGACGTGTTTAGATTTCCTCTCAAAAATACATTTGATATATGAGTAGTATTTATATAGACTGGGCAAATGCCATGTGCCTTCTGAAATTTTACAAAGCTGTAGAAATACTTGAAAATATTTCAGTGTATCTCAAGATTTTTCTTAATTTTAGCAGTCTTATTTTTCAGGGTGTAATGTAGATTGCCAGTGTCTTTTTTTTTTTTTTTTTTTCCTAGTGTGAGCTATATAGATTTGAGGTCTGTTGTGGCTGTAAAATTAGTCTACTTGATGTGTTAGCCTTTAATACTGTATTCCCACCTACAACTGCAGTAACACAGCTTGAAGGGAATTTAATTAGGAAAATGAGGCAGATGAAATAGGCAATGTAATGTATATCTGCAATATGATGAAGAGTAAATACACTTTTCATCTGAATAGTCAGAATAGAAACTGTGTTGAACTGGGCTGAAATTTAATCAGAAATGGATTTCTTTCATTTTCTAACATTACTGTGTAATTGTCCTCCTTATTACTGGGGATTAGAAAGGCTACCATCATTAAAGAGGAAACATCTTTAACCAGTTATTTATGGTTTCTAGTTTGTCTGGTAGTGCCCTCCTCTTTATGTGAAAAATGGAAATCCCTGGAGGAACAGACAGGGTGGCCATTCCAGTCTGGGAATTGGGAAGCCTTGGGCACGGCCTGTTTGCATCTCATGACCTGTGTGCACACACCTGTGCTCTGTTGGCTCCTGCTGGTTTACAGACCATGCAAGCAATAACTGGTAGAGTTCAGATGACTAAAAACTTGCTCTGTCAGTAGCAGTTTCCTGCCTGGCAGCACTCTGGAATATTCCAGCCTTGCTGTAGAGTGCTGCTGCACAGTCATGGATATTTCACTTGTACCTATTACTTATTTCCCTAATGCATTTTTTAGCATTTGTATTGGTGCTGAGCACAGGTGACTGTACTTTGCAGAAAAACACACAGGATCACTAGGGCAGAAGGCAGCTGAAATAATCTATAATAGATCCTGAATAATTGTTTAAGAAAAGTCCCCTTTAGCAGAATTGGAGAGAGTAGCACTGGGAAGTCTGCAGTGTTCCACAGCACAACCAGTACAACTGACACATTAGGTTGAAACACGTTTATTTAGTCTGAATCAAGAGATAGAAATGCATTATTCAGATACATTTTTTGCAAAATAAACAAACAAAAGGGATTTTAATACATGCTTTAATTGTATGTATGAGATTCTTTAAGGTTCTAATAATTCTGGGTCAACCCACTTGGGCTGTAGTCTGATTCTTCAAAATATTGCATGGAGAGGTATGAGATTAGTGCTTTTACTTTGCTGATTTTTCTAGGCCTGTTTAAAACAAGACAGGTAGTGAAGTCAGTAAAGATGCATGTGGTATGTACATGATGAATACACACTACAGGCAACCTAATGTCACCAATCTTAATTTGTTACTCTTTGCTGGTTTTAGCTTCTGACAGCAATCAGCCAGAGGACTTCTCCAGCTGATTACTGAATCTCAGGTTCCCTCCTTCCTTAAGTCAAATTTCAAATCATCAGATTTTACATTTAGCATTTGTGATTGTGAAGCCTTCTTTCTGTGCTAAAGTCTGTCCCATGCCTCTGGACAGTACCTTTATTTGTCAGTGTTCTGAAAGACAAAACAAGAAATTACCAGTAGTACTTTGATTTCTGTCCATAGCATTGCCAGGTGCAAGGGCAGGTGGTACATTTGATTTTCCAGCTTCTGGAGACACCAGCTTACAGTTTCATTACTGGAGGGTAGTCCTGGCTATGGAATATGTTTCTCTCGTTTGTCAGAAGCATTTCCTTCGTTGCAAAGAGAGCCATGTCTCTTTACTGAATTGTTTGAAAACATTCTTGTATGTTTTAGTCAGAATGAAAAACCCCTACAGGGGGTTGCTGATGGACTGCTTAAGAGAAATGAGGAAGATTGATTGAATTTCCTATTTTTTTTTTTCAAGCAACAGCACAAGATAGCAGGTATTTTCTCTGCTAAGCAATTCTTCTAGTAGCTAAAGAGACTTGAATTTTGTATGTTGTCAACTTTCAAGTTTAATATATGCTAAGGGACACATCTCAGACACTTAATCTTCTGTTGACTTTATGTGGAAAAAATGTAGAACCTTTTCAAATCTTTGAAGGAGGCATAGTTAAAATCTCCACTCTTCCATGGCCTGCTCAAGCATTTCCTTTCATCTGTGATTTTCAAAAATAAAACAAGACATGGTGCCTGCTTAGAAAATGTTTATTACATGGTAATGTAGTATTCTGATTTGTTACTGTATCTTATGCTAAGATTTATACATGTTTTTCTGGTGTAAACCCTGACTAGATGCATCTGCTGCCCTTAATTTAAGTTCTTCTGTGGAATCAGATCACTACAAAGCCAGAAGTTCCTCTAGAAGAACAAGTATTTCTCAAAGACATTTTCAAAGTGTGTGCACTTAGAGGGGGTTGTTATGTGTTCTTTTTTTTTATGGGAGGAGGTACAAGTGGGATGTTAAATAAGAATAAATGTCTTAGATTAAGAACCAAGTTTAGGTCTTACTGAACACAGTAAACTTGCAAGAAAAGAACTGCAACAAAAGACCCTCCATGACTGTAGCAGTAGATTTCCCCATCTCAGGCAACATATAAAACTGAATTTCCTGATTAGTCACTTGGTTCAAGCTGGGTAATGTGAGTATAATGCTTCCGATGTGTCTGAAGTATTGTCACATGAAATTTATCATTTCTTCGTATTTTACCCTGCAGTACCTTGGATATTTCTGATTGAATTAAATACTTTTAATACTCTAGGGCTTAAAGACCTTAAATAGATATAGTTAGGACTGTGCTGTAGCTATTTAAGAGGGATTTTGATTCTTGTCACGAAGAGAGGAAATTTTAGTGAATGAAAGTGGAATTCTTTGACTTTCTGTAAGAGAAAATGTGGCATTAATCATCTTCACATCCCAATTGCTCAAGCCAGAAAGTGTGGATGGAAAATGGCTAAATAAACTTTCCTCAATTTGCCAGTATTTCTTCAGTTGAGGTATTTAATGGACAGGATAAGAAAATGTCGTTTATTGCATGAGTCCTATATGCATCGATTTGCATTGTGGCAGAAAGAATGTGAAATCCTATTTGTGCTTTTTGAATGTTTACAAATGTTTACAATGCAGGACAAATGAAAATGGCAGGGAGAAATTGCATTCTCTAGAATTTTGTAGCCCTGCCAAGATGATGAGAGAAGGGTTTAAGAAATTATATGTAAAAGTTTTGCTTTGGAAAGAAACCTTTTCCACCACACCTTCAAAGAAGTGATCATTTTAGGAAAGATATAACAACCATTCCAAGACACCCAATGCCTTGATGAGCCCAGGATGCCCTTTCTGTTAGAAGCTGCATAGGCGATTTGACTGTTTTATTCCTGTTGTTTGGAAAAGCAGAGTCAGTCCCTTAATTATCTTAACTCTTGTCTGTTTCAGACCCAGCAGATCAGCACTGATGATGCTGAGGTTCGGGCAGCACCTCATCCAGCCCTCCGTGGTGTTCCTGAGGACAGAGCTGTCCTTTGCTCTGGTGAACCGCAGGCCGGTGGTGCCAGGACGTATCCTTTCCATGGGTCCTGTGCTCCTGGGCAAGGCACGGCACGCTCGGGGTGCTTGGAAGGCCAGGTAGGGTGTGACTGGGTTCATTCTGAAACCAGGCAGTGAAGCTTGATCAGAAGATGCTTGATCAGTGTTGCAGAACTGCCGAAAACAGTTGCTTAGCAACTGTGACCTTCGAGGTGAATTCCTATTGACCTTTTCACCACAGAAGATGTATAAACAACCAGGTGCTACTAAAAGCATTTTAAAGTCTATCCAAGGTGGCACTGTTTAAATTCCATATTATGCTAAATAACACATCCTGCTTCCCTTTTAATAATGTCACTTATTTTTAGATGTGGTAACTTCTTTATGGAGGATTTTCAACTTTTCCTGGCTAAATGTACACCATTTGTCAAATGCCAGTAGAATCCTGTAGACTTTGAAGACTTTTTTTTGGGTGGGACAGATTGCTTTGATTAATTTAGGTGGGAATGGATTAAATAAACCATCTGTATAGTGCACACATTTTGTGATGAAAATATGAAGCCTCATGGTGTAAGTAAAGTTCTTGAGTTAGAAACTGTATTGTAACTTGATTACACAAGATGCTCAATGTGCCTATTTAATGTATTTTGTAGTGTAGTTTGTTATTTTCCAGTCAAAATTCTGCTGCTCTGTAACTTGTTCTGATTTTAGTGGCTGAAATTGCAATTTTTCAGAAATAATCAAGACTGATCACTTTTTCCATAGAGGTTCATGGTATAATTTTAGTAGGAGCTCAGGCAATGAATGTCTGTGTTTGGGAAAAAAAGGAACTTGTCTGGAGTTTATTGAATGTTCTCCTGTTAGTTTTGTATTTTTATGTTGTTTCTTTCATAATTTAAAATCAAGTAAACTTTAATATATACATTTTTAAATGCACTAATTTATTTCTTGTGAAATATAGAACATTCCTTTCCTCCCATTACTTCTATAGATTATAATTTTGCAATATTGAACTTTTTTTGTCCACCTGTTTTGAAAGGTGTTTGTGTGTATCAGGTCAGATCACGGCAAAGATGCATAGGCTTCATGGAAACTTTAAAGGGGTTACTGTCTCACTAGTATCTTTTAATGAATAAAATTAACAGTTTTTCTGATCTTCGAGTTTCTGAAATACCTGATGTAAATCAAATGTGATTTACAGATTTGTCATGAAAAAAGTATTTTCAAAACTATATAAAGACAGTGTCACATGGGTCACTGTGTGATGCAGGGCCTGTCAGCACCTGAGCAGTTGCTGTATGCATTGTGTGGATCAGAGAGTAAATAAACTTATATGTTCTGTGAGTGCAGGTTTTAAAAACAATATTTGACTGATTTTTTGAATTAATCAGTTAAGTGAACAATTGCATCTCTTGTTGAAAAAATAGAGTATTTCAGATGAAGCATTCTTGTTTAAAAGTTTTGTGAGCACCTAGTAATGACGAGTTAAGGAGCCTATAAAACTTAATTATTACAAGCTTCTTTCCTTCTTAAATAATTAAAGATTATAAACTCTTGTATAATTATTGCTGACTTTTGGCAGATACATTTATTTGCTCAGGATTTAGCTTTGTTATCCCATAATGAGTAATGCAGTGTATTTTATAGTGTCACATTGTTTTAATAGCTTGTGTTGTAATATATAATGTAGTCTTTGTTTCTCCATTGAATAAATGTTCAGGTAATAAAAACTCAACCCTTTTCCTTTCTCATTACAATAAGAAGAAATTAGGAGAGATCTTGATGTAAAGGCTAGAATACAGTATGTAAAATATAGCAATTTGCAGTTGTAAGCCTTTTAAAGTGTCTGCATAGTGCAGCATTCATCTTGAGACCTGGCAGTAACAAGTGTATTGTCTTTGTTTTATTGCAATAATTTTATCTGCCTTGTCTTTGGCACATGTGTGACATTTTTTTTCAGTAGAAAATAAAATATTAATGTATGTGAATTAGAGAGACAAAGGAAATCAGTTTGAAAGCCAGCTCACTCCAGGTGGTGGCTTTAATTAACTAGTAAGGTTGAAATTCCATCTTGAAACAGAACATAGGGGTGGAATTATGAATTTGCAGTAACAGTTTTAAAATAAAACTATACTCTGGGTAAACGTCAGTCACAATGGCCTTGTGGAGTTCAGTGTGACTTGAACAATGCAAAAGCAGGCTTGCTCAGTTAACACGTTGCAAAGCTTTGGGATTTTTTTATTTTGAGCTGCCAATCTTGTGAATTTAGCTTGATATTTGAAAGGCAAATAGTGCTAATAGTCCAAAAGTAGGTAGAGTAAGCATATAGTATTTATGGTAATGAAAGAGTTCTCCTGTTCCTGGACAGAGCTGCCTCGTTTTTCCCAGCATAGACTTCTGCCCAATGGGTGCACTGAGTTCATAGACTCAGGACCCTGTTTATATTGGCATCCCTTTGAGTGATTAGTGCAGATTCTTGGATAGGAAAGTGCTGGGTTCATTATTGAGTAAGGGATATCTGACATTAAACTGGAATCCTCAGTGTGCAAGCTACAATGTGTACATGTGTGTGAGAGTTGGAAACATTGACTTCTTCTGGCACAAGGAAACCGAGGAGAGCTGCTGGTGCTCAGGGTGTGGGATGAGTGTCTGCTCCCCTCAGGACATCCAGTCCCTTTGCTGTCACCCAGCAGGCAAATGCCTGAGACTCAGAGGTGTCTGACCACAGGCTGTCTGAAGACATTGTCACTTAACACCTGTAGTAACAAGGGGTCTGTACCTGCTCTGCTCTTGCCTTCTCCTTGTCTGATACCAGAGCAGGAGGCAGGTGGTATTGGGGACAGTCTTGATTAATGAGGTACTGGTTTTTGGGGTGTACGTTGATGATGACTCTCTGGCATTGTTGTGGGACCAAGAGTCTGGGTGGGAACATGAATGCTGTATTCAGTGCACATCTGGGCTGTGAGCTTGGGAGTGGGGAGGAGGTAGTTGGGCATTCTGGAAGCTTGCTGGGATACCCTTAGACAGGTGACCATTCTCTTTTCTGCAAGAGTCCTTGTGCCCTCTCCATTCTGTCAGCTTGCTGCCTTGCAGAGAGTGATTGTGAAAAGCAGTCACTTGTGGCTCCCTTGAACAGCTCTGTGGTTGTTTTGGAGGAGGCAGCTATTCAATAGCTGGAGCAGTGCAGGGATGTGTCTACAGTCAGCAAATGCATTGTTTCTGTCACACAAAAGGCACAAGAGGGACTGAATCAGCTCATGCAAACAGCATGAGCTCAGCTTCTCCTTGGCTTCCTTCTCGAATTACTTCATTCAGAGCCTTGCTGCTTCCATAGTTCCGTAGAGCAGAACTGTGGGGCTGTTTGAAACAAATCCCATCTGCTCTTTGACATGGACTTTTTGTGCTTTAATATGGTAACAAATACCTTGAGAATGACCTACCATTTTATTGATGTTTTCTTAGTCCTGCACCAGAGCTTTACATGGTTTTGCTCACATCTTCAATAAATATGAACTGGTTTTTATCACTGTCTTTCTCATGGTGTTGTGCAGGGTACTTGTTTTCATCTTGTGTTAAATAAGAAAAATGAATTTCAACATTAGCAGAATCCATTTGGGGACTAGGACTTTTTATTATAAATAAAATTATTCATTAGTTATGTCCAATTTTTTTTGTTCAGTAGACAAGGTATTGATCTTTAGATTTGTGTTTAGGATGCCATAAGAAGAACTAGCACAAAAGGAACACAGCAGCATTTGTAAATTGATTGAATGCAATATGTAATGACAGAGACAAACAGCAGATCTATGGCAATACTATATTATACAAAGCATTTTTCAGCAGTTTATTGAATTGGTTATTAAAAGGAACAGTCTTTCCAGCTGGGAACAGCAAGCTGAGGGTTATTGGGACCAAGTAATTTTATAGAAATTTGTGGTGGACACTTTGGCTCCCTTACTAAGGGCATATGTATGTGTGTAATAAATTAGAATAAACACTTTACAGCAACTTTTCATATGGGATTGATTATTAAAAGGTTTTTCCATTTAAAAAAACCCCAACAAAATGGAAACAAAAAAAGAAGACTGTTTAACTGTTATATGCTGAATTTTGCTGGACTATTTTGTATTGCTCTTTTCATAAACATCTAAGTTTTTCCACCAGAAAGTATTCTGATTGTGGGGAACAGACCATGTACATAACCCCAAAGCATATGATATTTTCTGGCAACTTCATCACTATGTGGAGTTAATGGTCATTATTTGTTGCTGGGGCCATGTGCTGTTCTGTGAGTTAGTGCTGCTCATTGCTTTTATTAATGAGCAGGGAAAACATCAGTTGAACCAGCTGCTCCCTTCAAAGGCTCACTGACACCCCAAGCTGCAGTGTAATTGTTCTGGGTCTGCTGCAGAGGTGGGACAGGATCCAGGGTCAGCACTGTGAGAACAGCATCTGCTCTGCTGCACAGTTTGTCTGGCTGGGAGCTCCCTGTCATCTGCTGTCACAATTGCTGTATTGCTTGAGACTGATGTATTCTGGATTGTCACAAATATTTTCCTAATGCTTTTCTTAAAAGTTTTGCAGTTAAAAAGAAATTATCCTTTTGATTAATATTGCTACTTAATACATTTTCAAAGTAATTTTTCATTTAGTTACAGACCTGACAGAGTTTCCACTGAAGATAGCACACTGGAAAGAACAGTAAATTCCTTCACAAGTTGGGTTGAAAACTATGTTATTTATCTTGTACATGAAATTTTAATTCTTCATAAAGTTACAGAACTGCTGTTATGATTTTATTTGTACATTACACATTTCTCATACCTATATTTATGCTCCATAAGTATGAATTTTATGAGTTTCAGCCTAAATAAGTGTTAATATTTACCATAAAATTAAGATTAAGAAAATAAAATTCAGTTATATTGCAGAAAATATTAAGTTTATGTCTACATGTTGCAATGTACACTGCATGTTTGCAACAACTTGTTAGACATATCTAGTCTTGTGGGAAAGTACCCTTTTCTTTAGTGTTCTTTACAGAAGCTTCCTATACATTACTATTATTATTAGTCTGTTTAGCACAATGTTAAGTAGCAGTCATGCTCCCTTTAGCTCTTTTCAGCAAAAACCTAAAGATAAAGGAGTTTGGTGAAGACTTTGTAATTTAAATATGAGGCTGGAGATGCAAGGGAACCACAATGGAGACACAAAATGTTGTTTGGTACGATAAGGCCTGGAACAGTGACATGAATTTTACAAAATGTGTAATAACTCTAGAAGAGGAGGGCATTAGGAAGAGGATACAGTTCCTGTGCTGGCGCAGCAATGATCTCCTGAATGGGAAGAACAGATATAAATGATGGCTTTTATTGGAAAATGGAGGGGAAATATAGAATATATCTCTTCATCAGGAATGCGAAGAAATTCAGACTATGCATGGTAAATATTTGAAGCTGTTGAGTGTTGAAAACGCTTGAGTTTTTTTACCTCAGATCTCAAATGAAGCTGTTCCATGCCTCTCCCTTACTGATCCCTCAAGTAGGATTTATTAATGCCTTATAATGTTTACTTGCACAAATGAGAGCAAGAAAAACAGTTCCTATACTTAATAACTTTTAGCAAAATTAAGCTACATTGTGCAGAGGGCAGGGAGTGGGTCTGTGCCCTTGGCAGCACCAAGCCAACAGAGCAGCTTTGCTGCATTCTCAAGCTCCCTTCTGGGAAAAGGGCTCTCCTCAAACAGTCCAAGGAATGACTGATCTGCTCTGTGTATGCAAACCACTTGAACTTGCTGGTGATAGAGAGGCCAGTTAATTATCTCAGGGCTGGAGTCATTTTGTTTGCAGTCTACAAACAAAAGGACGATGTTTGACTCGCATTAAGAAATGCTGCTGCTAAAGATAACAGATTCAGGGCTCTGTGCACAAAAGCTTGTCCGTATGAGTTATTTGTGGGGATGGAGTTCAACTGTCTCATTTGGTCTGATAAAAATGCTTTCTCTCCTTTCAAATCTCATCCTGCTTTGAAGGTGCTCAATGTTGAAAGAGGATGTCCTTCACTATAAGGATATACAATTCTGTTTGCATTGTTATAGGTGCATGAATATACTGGTATTGATGAAAATCCCACTCTAAATCCTTTGTGCTGGTGTTGTAAATAGAAAGGAAAAGAAAATGAAAGTAATGTAATCAGAAGTATTTCTTGCCTATTTGCAAATGGAGTAAATTACCAATTAAATTACTTATTTCCATGTATTCAGCACATTAGTGGTAAGAATTTCTCAGATTGTTGCACAGCCTACATTGGAAGAGGTGTTAAAAAAGCTGTGTGAGGCCACATAAGGGAGAGGCAGCAGCTCCTAGGTTGGAGCCTGCTGCATCTTACCAATGCTGTGGAGGGCCAAGCAGTCTCTTATTAGTTGTGTGTTGAACCAGCCTTCAACTCTGACTGTGTGGAGCGTAATGAGATCTCTGGGCTTGTAAGCAGTGTCATAATAGGTTGGATCTATGCAATTAAATTTCTTGACTACATTGCTAACAAATACAACAATTCAGCTAAAAAATTCCAATTCCATTTTTGACTAATGGCTTTGATTCACCACCATTGCTTGGAACTTGTAGATGGCTTAAACCACATTATGCATGAGCCTCTCTACTGCTTTGTGTGTTTCAGGGGCACTCACTTTCCTGCTCTGAAGGCGTGTTAGTAATGTGTGTCTTCTAAAAGTGGAACCACTTGTCCTTATGAGCTCCAGGGACAGGCAGAAGGGCTCCCATTTTGTCACGTTTACCCTCATTATCAATTTTCAAAGCATGTTACAACTGTAGTTTGAAAGTAACTGAAATGAATCTACTTTGAGGTTTCTGTCACTGGTAAAATAATTTATTTCAGCATAGTGAGAAACCTGGCTGAACGTTTGGTGAGAAAAGCTTCAATCTAAGGAGCTGGAAGAAGTCAAGTTTAAAAAGCAGGAAGCAAAGCAATGTGGAAGGATATGAAATTAAAGGTAGCAAACTTTTGTTTGAAAAGTGGCAGGGACACAGAGGCAGGACTCAGAAAACATTAAAAGGGTGGTTCCTTTGAGGTTTAACACAATAATGGGCATTCTTGTTTAAAAAACTGTGACGTCCCATTTTTCTTATCACTTTCTACAACTACCTGAAAGGAGGTTGTAGAGAGGTGTCTTCTCCCAAGGAAAAAGCAGTAAGACAGAGGAAGTTGCCTGAAGTTTTTCTGAGGGGGGGCCTAGATTAGACATTAGGAAAAATGTGTTTGTCAAAAAAGTTGTCCAGCCCTGGCACAGCTGTCCAGTGCAGTGGGGGAGTCACCATCCCTGGAGGGATTTAAATGATGTGTAGATGTGGCACTTGGGTGCATGGGCTAGTGGTGGCCTTGGCAGTGTTGAGTCAAGGGTTGGATTTAATGAGATTAAAGGTCTTTCCCAACCTAAACCGTTCTATGATTCTATAAATAATAAATACTTTTAGTCCAGCAGTTACTTTCTAGTCTAGCAGAGAGTAAGTTTGTAATTTGTGTGCTTATTGAACAAACCTGTAATTTTATCCTTTTTATCATATCAGTAAAACCCAAACAAATAAATGGACAGTAGATAACAAATGCAAAGGAGGTGTTTGCTGCTGTTGCACTTTTGGCACCATAGAAAATTTATGTACCTGCAGCAGTAGCAGATAACTACAGACTTTGAATTCAGGTACCAATTACCATGGGCTTTCGAAAAGAAAGGACTACAAAAAAATCTTTTTCCTTAGTATATAACTGGATTTAAATTCAGGGTTTTTTCTCATTTAAGTAGTTTCTGGCTAATGGAGGAGATGACAGTTACAAGCCATTCCAGCTACAGTTTGTGCACCTTTTGTCCTCAATATGGCCTTTAGAAAGAGATATGCAGCACACACACAGTTAACCAAGTCTGGGCAAGGTATTGCATGACTTGCTCTTACAGCAGAATATAATTAAAAGAGATGATTGGAATACATGGTTATTCATAATAGATGTCACACAATTACCATAAGTAATGCAATACATGCAAAATCTCCATTTGTAATGAGAATAGATTTGCTGGAAAGTCAATTGGAAATTTCATTTATTGCTTATTGTTTCTAGCATATTTGGATATTTTGTGCTATTCAGTGTAATACAACTATGTGTTTTCTTCAGGAACATATTTTTGAGAGGCATCTGGCCTGAACTTCCTATTGCAACTCCTAAGAGTGATCCAGTGTTAATCTCTCATCTCTTCTCCTTGCTGTGAAGAGCCTAATATATAGCATTTTTCTGTTTAAACATACATTAATATTCCTTGACATACCATAATTATAATCTAAAGAAGATATTTTGTAATTTCACAAGTAATCATTTCGTACTCCTTATATTTAGAGGACCTCTATCGTGGTTTAACCCAGGTCAACAACTAATCACCACACAGCTCCTTGCTTGTTCCCCTGCAGCAGGAAGAGAGAGAGAGAGAAACTGGAAGGATGAAAATAAAAAAACTCAGAGTTTTGCATAAAGACAGTTGAACAGGTAAAGCAGAAGCTGCTCACATGAGCATAAGAAAACAAGGAATAAATTCTCTGCTTCCTGTGGGCAGGCAGGTGTTCAGCCATCCTGGGGAGAGCAGGGCCCCATCACAGGTAACAGTTTGAACACCTCTTCACTTCATTCTTCCTCCCATATCTTCTGTTTCCTTCTCCTTCCCTTAGCTCTGTATGCTGATTGTGACACCGCATGGGCTGGGATATCCCTTGGGTCAGTTGGGATCAGCTGTGTCCCCTCCCAGCTCCTTTTGCCACCCCCCAAGGGGGGGTGAGGAGCAGCAAAGCAACAGTCAGTGAAAACATCCCTGAGTTGTCGATGCTGTTTCCAGCACAAATCCCAAACTGCCCCATAGCAGCTCCTGTGAAGATTAACACCACCCCAGCCCAAACCAGTACAACCTTCAGCAGTGAAGAAGGAAGTAAAAGGCATGCCATGCACATGAGAAATAAGCAAGAATGCTCCCTAAACATCCAGGAATGAAGCAACAGGCCACTGTGATGTGCCATCCTAGTGCCTTCTCCAGAACATAAAGAGTGATCTATAATGCCATAGCCTGATCTCTTCAGGCTGGTGTAGGTGTCAGTCCTTTGAGGGTAAAGCCAATTCACTGTATTTCCTCAATGAGTGCAGGTGCAGAGATCTGGAGAGAGTCCAGTCACCAATACAGATTTGTTCAGATGCAACTTAAGGAAAAAGGAAGATCTTGAGTACAATTGCTTTGTTCTGACATAGTACTAGACTTCTATATACCTGAGTAAAATAACTTGAGTTTTGAGATGCAAGGCCTCAAGTCTCTTGGGCTTCAGCTCTTCTGGCATCTGTTGTTTTTAGGTAGGATGAAGTTGTTCCCTCCCTGTGTTCATCCTCTCCACCACACAGCCCAGGTAACTCACACCCAGTGGTTTGCTTCCCCCTGGCTGCTCCAGAGGGGAACACGTACAGGGTCTCCCACCTTCTGTGTGTCCAAAGCTGCTCACCTGTGCTCCTTCTTTTGTTCAGGGAATGTTTTCCTCTGTGGTTTGAAGTGATAAGTGAAGCTATCAAGCAGAGTGATTCCAAAAGGCCCCATAATTGCTTTGCAGAGCATGAGTGAGGGGTTAAGCACCTTCTCTGAGCAGGTAATTGGGTAAATCATGTTTTAGTAAGTTGTCTTGTGTAAAGTTAGGTACCAATGTAACAGACAATGGAGGCTTTGTTGTAATATGAGGCTACAGTAGGAAGTGGAGTGCATAATTCATGGATACAGATGTATTTCACTTTATCACTCATACCATATCTAGGTTTCTAAGGCTGCACAAGTGTGCATAGTCTGCTATTCATTTGCTTGTTGCTGTTCCGTGTAACCTGCTGACTTCTACTGCTTCTAATCAAAACATGAAAACCTCAGCATCTCTCAGTGCTCTCTTGAGCAAATATTCATATTGTACAATAAAAGTTGAATATTCTCCTTCTGATGCTCCAGTGTAGCATTGTACTGCATTCAGATGAGTGATCTCTACAGAGGCTGCCTAAGAGCAGTTACTTTTAGTTCAGGATTCAGTGATCTTTTCCTGTTAGTAATTGGGAATGTATTGAGATGCCTTGTTGCTGTTTGTTTCATAAAATTATAAATTGTGTGCTGTGCAATGAGCATGAATTTAAATAGGTAAATTCGGAAATTCTGCTTTTTATAGAGCCTGGTCTGATGAACTTTGTGTATCAGAATGCAAGATTTTGTTCTGATGTTCATGTAAAACTGTAACTATTTATGAACGTATTTTAAAAACATGTCATTGTTTCATTCAGTATTTCTTTTTCTGTCACTCCCAGGTGGAATTTGCCTGGTTGTTTAGGAAGAATATATGATACAGATTGTGTATTTAAATTATGCCATAGAAATGAACATTGCCAGAATTCAGACATTGAAATTGAGGTACTGTGAGCACACATTGCAGGAAAAGTTTCTTAGGCTCAGTTTTGTTAATGGTGTTTTAGTTGGACAAAGCCTAACTCATTTGGGATTTAATTCACTTTACTACCTTCATACACCAGAGATAAAGGTGAGAAAAAATATAGNTTAATAAGAGCTATTAAAAAAAAATCTGAATCTGGGGATTCCTGAGCTATGAGCACTGATATATATATATATATATATATTTTAATATTTAGAGTAAACTTTGTGACTGAAAGAAATTGCTGGAGATGAGGAGCATTTGTTATTATCTGGGACTTTGAAATCAAGATTGAACTTTTTAAGGTTAATAAAAATCTATTATCTGTATGGAGGAATGATAATGATGGAATCTGGGTTGACATGGAGGAATTCAGAATAGTTCCTCTCTTTTTCTCTCACTCATGGACTGATCTGGACTGTTAGTGGGACAACAATGAGCTGAGACATTCTTTGCCATTCTCAAACCTTCAAAATGGAATTTCACCTTCTTTAAAAGAAAGATTGATATAAGAAGGAAGGGGAAAAGGTGCATTAAGAAGTCAAGTCAAGATAATTGGATCAGCTTTCGGAGAAGTATGTCTTATTTTTGAAGGGGTATCATTTAACTTTGAAAATAGTAATGGAGAGTTACAAATAAAGCAGCTTTATTGACCTCTTAACCTCATATTCCTGACATGAGCTTGAAAGAGAACATAAAGTTAGTCTATTTTGAAATATCTATTAATAGCTAATTTAGAATTTCTTAAAATTCTATTTAACTCATATATTAGTGATTGTATTTCTATACGTCTTAAAACTTCTGTGAATTGTATTCGTTGTAGGGCAAAATTCAATTAATTTGAACTGCAGCTGAAAAAACTCTGATGTTTTGGGTTTTTAACTGCCTGATCATGAGGACATAGCAGGGCACCTCTGCCAAACTTTACCTGCCTGTGGAGTGTTTGGTGCAAGGACCACCAGCAATGCTGCAAACAGTCTAATGCTTTCCTAGAGCCAATTGCTTCCTGTCTCAGTGTTCTGGAGAAACTTTCAGCACATTTGCAAAATGAAATTGCATGTTCTTCCCCCTGCCAATTACTTTAGCTCCAGGTAGTGCAAATTAAAGACAAAATGAAGGCAAACTTTTAAATTCAATTTGCATAGCTCTGTTGTGATGGAGAGAAATTATGTTGGGAATGAAAACTCTGTAAACACTTTGAAATAGGATAAATGTATTTTTCAAATTACTCTCCTTAAAAAAATTTAGTGAAGGACTTGAGACATGGCTGCTTACACTGAGAGGCAGAGGATCTAGCAGAGTATTGCAAGAAAAATTCTTTGGCTGTGTTTTTTTTTTTTACTGCAGTCATTTTGAGTGAATGCAAAACATAGAATTGCCACCCTTCTTAGGTAGTGAGAAGACTTGCAGGATAAAAAAAAAGAAAGCCACGTAATTAGTATCCAGTCATGTGGAAGGATACTAATGACNTGGAATTTGCCTGGTTGTTTAGGAAGAATATATGATACAGATTGTGTATTTAAATTATGCCATAGAAATGAACATTGCCAGAATTCAGACATTGAAATTGAGGTACTGTGAGCACACATTGCAGGAAAAGTTTCTTAGGCTCAGTTTTGTTAATGGTGTTTTACTTGGACAAAGCCTAACTCATTTGGGATTTAATTCACTTTACTACCTTCATACACCAGAGATAAAGGTGAGAAAAAATATAGTGAGGACATAGCTCAGTAAATAAACTGCATTCCTGGCTGAGAAGAATCCTAGAGCCCAACTGTAAAACCATGAAATTTCTGTGATACTACTGAGTTCAAAATCATGTGTGATTTGGGGAGCAAGGGGAAGAAGAGAGAAGTAGAAAAAGGGAAAGGGGAAATAGGTTTGTATATATGGGAACAAAATTTCCAGGAATAAAAGTCTTAGATTAACAATGGCATTAATAAGAGCTATTAAAAAAAAATCTGAATCTGGGGATTCCTGAGCTATGAGCACTGATATATATATATATATAT
>VZTR01001033.1:35284-52581 GCA_013400775.1 Chaetops frenatus | reverse complement strand
TAAAGACAAAATGAAGGCAAACTTTTAAATTCAATTTGCATAGCTCTGTTGTGATGGAGAGAAATTATGTTGGGAATGAAAACTCTGTAAACACTTTGAAATAGGATAAATGTATTTTTCAAATTACTCTCCTTAAAAAAATTTAGTGAAGGACTTGAGACATGGCTGCTTACACTGAGAGGCAGAGGATCTAGCAGAGTATTGCAAGAAAAATTCTTTGGCTGTGTTTTTTTTTTTTACTGCAGTCATTTTGAGTGAATGCAAAACATAGAATTGCCACCCTTCTTAGGTAGTGAGAAGACTTGCAGGATAAAAAAAAAGAAAGCCACGTAATTAGTATCCAGTCATGTGGAAGGATACTAATGACATTTCTGCTCAATTAATGTTTCCCTATTATGACCCTATCAATATTAATAAAATGAGTTATACTTGCTTTTTTTTCAAAAAACATCCTAAATTTGACCTGGAGAAAGTTCATCACAAAAATATTGTGGAGTTGTACAATTCTGTTTTTATCTGTGATGTTAATGGAGCACTGCTGACTTAACATAATGTTTTGCTGAGGCTATTTTGGCTTAGAAAACAATGCAAGTTTTTTCTTTTTCTCTCATGTTCCTTAAAAAAATAAAATTGAATGCATTTAGTATCAATTATGACTTATTTGTAAATATCCGTGGTATTGAATGTATTTTTTTAATGGGGAGAAACATCCTTCTTACATGAATGTTTTGTGTTAAAAGGAAGGACACAATGGTTTTTTAAATAACATTTATTACATCTTTATGTAAAAATCTTAAACTTGTTTGACACATTTTTAAAGACTAGGGACACAAAATGTCAAGATGGAGGGTTTTTTTTCTGTGTATGTGAATGATGATCTTAATCCAAACTTCCAGTGGGAGTCCAGGTCAGGCTTTATTCATCCTTAAACAAGAAAAATCTGGTCAATTTATCAGGCATTCACAGCAGCATTGCTTGTTTTACTGTAACCCTGATGTGTGGTGTGGATTCTTTATTTTGGTTGAGGACTGGTTTTTAACATTCCTTGGTGTTTTAGAAGCCCATGGATTTATCTGCTCATTTGTATCTGTTCCAGTGCTTGCAGTGTAGCACATTCTGCAAATCTGACTGCTAAAACCAGGGGCATTTTTGTGTGCAAATCAAATGGATGATTTTATGTACCTGCCGTAGGTAAGAATTGAGACAATTACACATGGGATCTATTTAGAAATGTAATGGGGTTTGATCTTCCTAATTTAAATACCAGCACACATAATAATGAGTGTTTTGATATGAAACATACAAAAAATCTGGCACTACTAAATGAAAGGGTAAAAAAGTTACTATTTTAACTAAGCAGTGGGAATGCAAGGTCCTCTGTGCAATGGTTGGATGGCTGTTGTACCTATGTATTCCAAAAATCTACTGCTTTTGAGATATTCTTCTATTTATTCCACGTGGGGGCATGGTGAGGGAGCAGGGGAAAGGGAATGATGTGCAATCCAGCTTTGAGTCTTTTCTCAGATCCCCCTTGATCTTTAACCATCACATTGGTGGTACCTGAATGAATTTAAATTTGTACCTCAGCTAAAGTGTTGTCCACAGGGGATCATTTTATATTGCCTGCAAGATATCAGAGTGAAGGAAATAATGTGATTTGATAACTGTGTTTTGTCACGATTGAAAAGGCACAGAGAGATGCTCTATTTGTCTTTTTAAATAATGAAAGTTGAATCAAGATTGTCATCTGATCTGTCAGAGGATTCAGCAGCAATAACTATCTTCCATCTCATTACTTCTCCTTCTGTTTTAAACTTTTTAATCTTTGCAAGAAAAGTTGTCAACTCTTGTAGATCTCCAGTGTTTGTTGTGCCCATTTACTGCATGACATAAGGATGTGTTCTTACTTCTAAAGCCTATTCCCCAAGTTGGTGATTTTTTGAGGGGATGACAGTGTTCTCACCTGTCAGACACCTTCTGTGTTCCTTATCCCTGCAGCTTTGAAGAGAAAAAACAGTAATTTACCAAATCCATGCTCTTTATCCCTGCAGGTTTGAAGAGAGAAAATAATGATTTATCTGATTCTGATTTTTAATTCATCTTTTGGTTTAAAATGGTGTTTAAGGCTTTTTCTGCCACGTATTTGGTGGCTTAGATTTTTCAAAGGCATTGCTGCAATCGTGTTGAGGGTCTCCAGTGATAATTGTTTCCACTTGTGGGCAGGGGAAATTTCATTCTAAAAAGATCAATATTTGTCCTTCTTAGCAAGATGTGCATACTTGTTATTCTTAACACTGTACCAGTTGGTCAGTAGTCACAGACTCACTGAAGTTGTTCATTTCTATCTACAAGGGGTAGAAGATAGCTTTAAGAATAAGATACTCTGAAACATAAGGAATTTGAAAATATTTCCCAGTTGGAATTCACATATTTGGGAACATGTGACCATAAAAACATGTATTTACAAGTGCTTTATTTAAAAACTAAAAACGCCACTACAAATGCTGAGAGAAAAGGAAGAGAAACTGTGGAGGTATAAAATGTGTTTGTTTCTCATGAGACAGTGGACCTTTGACTGTCCCATTTCTGCAGGGCTGAGGAGGTTGCCTGGGAGTTCCTTGTCCCATGTCCTTGTGCCTTGCATTGGAGTGCAGTGAAAGCCAGCAGACTCATCTAAAACTAATGTTATTCCAAATCTTGAATCTAATTTTTGTTGCTTGTCAGTTGAGCTGCTGCACTCTGCAAAGCCTCTGCTGTCAGAGCCACAGAATTCTGAATATCTGTTTAAGAAGGTCCTTTGTGACGTCCTAATTACATTTCATGACAGCCTTGCTTTTTTCAGTATACTGATGAAACTGAAAAATTCCAAAATTAGTTTTAATATAAACACATATTATATGCAACACAGTGATAAATCTTAGGAAAGTGCCATTCCCATTGAGTAATTAAATATCATTGCCTGTAGTGACTGCTGGATTGCCTGTTTTTGTTAAGGAAAGGGAAGCATAAGTGTGCTGCATATACTGAGAGCAGTTCAATTTGCCCAATTAGCAGCAAGGTTTAAGATTGATTTCAGTAGCACGATTAGTCTATGATATTAGTTGTTTTGTGTCTTTTGGTGTAAAAGTATTAGCCCTTAAATTTTTCTTATTTTATATTGTTGAGGCTTAATTTAACTCTAAATCTTTATAAGCAGATTCAGTTGAAAATTAAGTTTAAAGTATCTGTCCCATATGAAAGGAAAAAAAATCAGTCATCATTTTTCTGTCCTCCTCCTTGGAGTGCTGGGCACACTGAATTCTGAGGATGTGACACAGTCTGCTGTTTTCTTTAGGGCTTTAAATCTGCTCTGTTAGACACTGAATCCCAGAGCCTGGCCTTCACCATACTGCAGTATTTGGTAATAAGGATGTGCTGGTGCATTTGGCACTGACAAAAGGAAGTAGAGAAGTAATTAATTAGGTTTGACTGCAGATGACAGTGTAGTTCAGATCACTTCAGACTATAAAAATACCACAAATGAAAGACATTTGGAAGTAGATTCCAATAAGTGGAAATATGTCTTTTTTACTGGAAAGTAATTTTACTGAAGCTGGACAAACAGTAAGGACTAACTCAGAAACTGGTAGACTCTTTCTTCCCAGTTCCTTCCAATACTTTTTGGCAGCTATCAGAGATTTAAAACTGTGAAGAATAGATAACGTGAAGGAAAACAATATTTTTTTTCTCAGCTCTTCAGAAAGCAAAAAAACTTAATTAAATAAACTTTTTAGATCAGCTACCTGTATATGATGGCAGTTGTTTACTCAATTAAAAATTTTCAATTTATTCTCCAAAGCTGTATTGGTTTGGTTGTTTTAGCTATTTTTCTGTAAATTAGGGATGCCAACAGACATACATTTCTCTGTGAATGAGGCTGGACTCATATGAAGAAGGAAACCCTATAATTTACTCAGGTAATCAATTTGTAGCTAAGAAGAAAGTTGGACTTTAATAAGCCTTTTGCAATTTGGTAAACTACACTAATTAAAAAAAGTCTTGTCCCTACTTGTACTTTTTGTAGGTTTTAAACATATTTTTCCTTGTATTAATCTTTCCATTTCTTTGCCTATTGTATATGTATCTCATTTAGAAGATTGTGGTGGAAAGGGGATTAGCAAAGTCACAAGGACTGTGATTTCTTAAAGAGCCCACTTAGGTCAATACATAGCTACTGATAGATGCTTAATGACTGTCTAAGAATCTCTTACTGTTTTTCTTGACAATTGGTTTGATGGGGAAAAAAGAATAGTTGTATTCATGCAAAGCAAGTCTCTTAGATTACTTCCTGTAGTAGTTTGGTAGTATCTATTTACACTGATAACCTGGGCTGAGTGTTGTGTTTTTGAATTTGGGTATCAATAAAATAGGACTCTTTTAACTCCACAGCTGAATATGCTTCTTTCATTTTTCTTAGGTTGGTTTTGATCCAGTGCAGCAGATTTTCAGTTGTATTGAGATAAATTTTAAATCATTGCCTTCAAGAAGAGGAAAATATTACTGACAACAAATTTTCTCTTCTGTTTTCCTGTCTGTTTCTTTGCATAAATGCTACATTCTCATTTTGGATCCAGACAGCTTTAGTCAGCAATCAGTTTCCTGTGGCAGTTATGTCTCAGTGTTTGAGCCCTTGTTAGGACCACTAAGTAACCCATTGTAACAGCAGATAATATGTTAAACTTACTTGATGTGTGAAGAATGTGGTGCTTTTAGGTGTATCAAGTGAACTCATCCTTACATCAGGATTTCCTAGAGCTGAAGAACTACTGCTTGAAGTTTCAGTATATTTCTTTGTCATGAGTGAATATTCAAAATCATGATCCTTCTTTTAAATGGAGATGCATCACACAGACTCTAAAATCTAAATGATATGTGCTAGTTTCATTTGGAAGTATAATTAAGGTGTATAATGTCATTTAACTGTTTAATGAACTCTGCATAATGTAATGGAATACAAATATTTGACCTTCCTGACAGTGACTGATGGATTGAAGTTGCACAGCATGATATCATTAGAATGTCAAATAACATCATTATTCATGATTATCAGGAATTATTCAGGTGAAATGGCAAATGTAATAGAAAGTTATTATTTTTGTGGGGGCCGCAGATTGACTTTCTTTGTCAGTATCAGTCTTTTGATGATACAGAGGGAAGATACTCAGATTTATTGAGCTACAAAGAATTAATGTTATAGGTTAAACAAATGTCAGTAATATCAGAAAAGTACTTTCCGTAGGTCATGTCATGTATTAAGTGTCTAAGAGTAACTACTACAGGTAATGTTTTAACTTTTCACTTCTGCTAAAAATTAAAGTCATCTTTAGATTACAGGGGTTTGCAGCATAAAAATATACCAATAACCACTGTTTTCTGGCTGACATTTTTGATCAGCAGAAAGGAAAAATGGCATACAGAGTCTTTACAGGAGAACTGCAATTTCACCTTCTATTCTCAGAGACATAAATTCAGAGCCCAGAATTTTGTTCTGAGAGAATTTGAACTGAAATCACAACAAGGTGTTTTCCTGTCTCTTAAAAGCTCAAGAAGTTGATGGCCTGGGTCAGGAAGTACCACATGCTTGGGAGAGGCCTCTTACCACACACTTCTGCAATTATGATCTACAGAAGTAAATGCTGAGTAACCTCTTTTGATTTTGGATAATTAAGATCTTACACCTGAGACATGAATGAGCTGTGGAAGTGTGTTTTACCTGTTGGGACGAAAACTGTAGCAACGTTTTATGATGTGCTTTCTGCTGAATGCCAAAGGTTATGTTTTGGCCCTGACCTGCAGGTACAACCATGCTGTTCTCTGCACTGGGAAGTGGCAGGGCTCAAAAAAGAGCTAAAGGAGCAGCTGCTGTTCACAGTGAAAACAGGATGAAGTTGCAAATCATTTAACTGACTGCACAGAACAGGCAACTTTCTCAGGATTCTGTAGAGTTTGGATGGTGATAGTGGTGGTGCCTGTAATGGGTATTTTGTCTACAACTTGGCTTTCATTACTAAGAGGTGGTGTAGGGACAGGTCAGTGGGTGCAGCATGGTGGGGGCAAGGGCAGAGCAAACACTGAGTGATCAGGGAAGCTGTGTTGTGGTGGTTGCATGATGTGCTGTAGAAACACACACATTAATGTCATTTTAGTGTTGAGACAGGACTGTGCCTTGCCTTTGGGTTACATGTTAGGTGCTGGTAGTTTAGTTAGCAATAGGTGTTCCTACTCACTTCCTAACACAAGCACTTCTATGCTTTGAAGCTTTAAAAATATGTGATTGACTTTTGTAGATGGCTAAGACTAACCACCCTCCTAATTTCTGTAGCTGCCTGGGTAAACACATGCTGTCCAAAGATATCACTGCCTTTGTGAGGTACTCCTACAAATTGACCACAAATAATGGAATTTAGCATGGAATTTAGTACAATTAACTTTTACTTCCCTGTTGAATTTTGCAATTTCTGTTAAGCTCTATACAGCCTCAGAGGAAGCATCCCTTTTTTTTTTTTACCCTCTTTTTTCGCCACTGTAGACTCACTAACGGTAATTTGGAGTGCTTCTTGATTTGTATATTAAACCTAAAACGCAATCCTAATGCTCTAATTTAGTTTCTGTTCGTGATGTTCAAGTCTTAAAACCCAGCTGAAGTTGGCAGCTTGGGAATTTATGTGGAAGGATATTTTCTCTTAAGTGCCTGTACAGTGTAAATGTGCTTGGATGGGCTGACAGAAGGCCAGGTGATTTCCAGTACCTATTTTCAGGGCGTTAAAATCTTCTGAATATTCTTTTGCTCCTTGCTGCTCTGGGCTTCTACCTCAGTCAACAGGTTTTCAATCTCACCAGAACTCCCACTTCACAAGTTGTCAAATGACTGCTCAAGCAGGAAATGGGAACCTTGAGCACGGTGTGTATGATTTGAGGTGTGTGTTACTACCAGGGAGCCTATCCTTGGATATGCAAAAGATGGTGAGATATAACCCTGAACTGATTAGGGAAGTCTGGCAATGAGAGAGAAGTTATTGTTGCCATTTATTTTTTCTTTTTAAGGCACTGGAGTACAATTATAAAACTTAGATGTGATTTGCCAGCTGTTCATCCCCCCAGCAGCAGGGTGGGCAGTGCCTTACATGCCAGGGGGCTGCAGCTGCAGCAGTGGTGGGGCCTGGTGGCAGAATGGGGACAGTGTTTATCAGATGCTTCCAAGCTGAACGTTGTGCATATACAGAGTGTGCTGCTCCTCTGAATACAGAGGATTCTGCCTTGCAAAGCTGTTCCAGAAGAAAAATCCCGGTGCCAGCAAGCTGCAGGCCAGAGCCAAGGGCACTGACCGAGTCATGTGTACAACATAAACAAATTCCTATGTGATTTTCATCATCATGTTCTGTTATTTTATTGCACTTAGCTTACAGAACAGAATAAAACAAACAAAGACCAGTCAAGACAGTGCTGATTTGACCTCTATGTACTTGTGTGAATAGTCCTTATTAATTTAAGGTCTTTCTACTTATTCAAATGAGGCCACTTAATAAAAGTAGCTTTGAGTAGAACTTTCTAGGAGCAGATGCTGCATTTATATAGCAAAAATATAATTTTAAACCTTTATGAAATAATAAAAAAACCCCATCTTACATATTACTGTCTTTGGATACACATTTATAATTTATTCTAAATAAAAGGAATGATGTATGTGTGGGGTTAATACGTTGTTTTTTCATAGATTCAACTCTCTTTCCTAACTAAAGTTGCCAGTTTGGTTTAAATTTGCAAAGACAGAAGTGTAAAGGATTTTGGATATGAACATTTATCATGTGTATATCATGATAACATTTACATCTTATACTTTATCTTTAGTCTGGAAAAGTTAATTTGGCAGAGGGGCAGATTGTATGTCAAAAGTAAGTAGGCAGCAGAGTGGAGGAGAGAAACTAATGGTGACCCAAAATGAAGATTTTACAGGGTTTTGCCTTTTATTAGACAGTAGAGAAATTATACTAAACTGATTCCCTGAGGCATAGATCCATATGAAAACAGTTTGAGTTTGGGTGGGTTCTTAATTAGTATCACTGTTTTTGAAACCTTTTGTTTATTGTATCATTAGTAAATAGAAATGAAGAATGTCTTCCTATTTAAGAATCATATTTCTCTTGAAGCCTCTGAAATATTTTACTAAACATATAATATTGTAATCACACTGTAGCTTAAAATACATCTGAGAATGTAATTCCTATATTCAGATACTCCTGATATTTTTGATTGGGCCTGTGTTTTATTTTCAAGAAGCTGCAGCACCAGTATAATATAATTTGGCTGATTCCATTCTCAGGTTAGTTTGTTGCTTTAGTCCAATGCTTGTGCACATGTTACCTTGCTTGATGAAACGGGAAGAATTGAAATGGATTAAAATGCTTTTTAATTAATTATAATTACCTGTACTCATAAGATATATTGAAGTAGAAGTAGCTTTATGAGCCATTAGTTATAGGAGCAGATCTAAATTCTGTAAGGGTTGTATTTATCTCAAACTGAATGATAAGAGAAACTGAGTTATGATATGGAAAATAAACATGAGATTTAGTCTTTCATCCTTTCCAGTGCAGGTGACTCACATTTTCCATAGGATAATACATTTGCTATAGATTTTACTTCAAAGAGGACTGATTATGCATATGTGGTGTCCTTGGTCTCTTTGTGCAGAGTCTCTCAACTCCTTTTCCTTTGGTCAAACAAACAGCAAACAAAATGAAAAGCCCTAATTTAATGATTACTAGTTGCCTCAAGAAATAGTAGGGTGAAAATTGCATCTCATCAATTTTTATGGCAATTATTGAAGTCAGGGACTGTGTTCAGCACGTACTTTGCACTTCAGTTGTTACCAATTGCTGTGTTCCATCTTGGAGTCTCAGTCTTTTCTACTGGCTTATAGGAATTCTCAGATCTCTTATAGTGAGTTTAATGAAACAATATTCAGATTTTATCTAAAAGGTACTGTTTTCCTGTGTAATAAAGAAAATCTCCAGTCTCCTATGACTTACTTTCTTTAGTTTTCCATCCTGCCCAACCATGGATCCAAGTAGAAGTTTCACATACTTACTAAAAGGCTATTTATATTCATCACTATTTCTATATAGAAGCAACAAAATGAACTTTTGAATAACACCTTCATTAAAATTAAAAAAAAAAAAGCTTTTAACAAGTCTGTTGTTTTGATGTAAATATGGACTAAGGAGAACACTGCTTCATCTTAAAGATACTGGTGTTCGAATTTAAACTTCTTTCTTCATCTTCAGGGAATGTTGATTTTCCAGCAATGTAGGGCTGTGCACTGTAAACATAAAGAGATATTAGAATGATTATATAGAGAGTACTTCTCATAAATATCTTTTTAGTCTAGTTTAGGCACTAGAACAAGTACTGTTGTAATGGCACATGTAGTTCTGTTCCTGATGTAGTAAATTTTAAGGGATCAATAACAGCTTAAAGACAGAATTAGTAGATACCTCACATGTCTCCATATGAATGTAGTGGCTGTCTTATCTATAGGAGCTGATGGCTATAAAATGAAATGCATTTAAATAAATGCCTAAGGATGATTAAAATATTATACAGAACCAAAGCACTTCAGCTGTAGATAGTCATTAAATTGACCATTAATAACTTACAATATAAGGGAATATTCATAAATTTTGCATGCAGATTTTATTAAGCTGGCATATTATATGAATTGATTCCCTGACACTTTCTGGCTGTGGCTGTATAGATAATAGTGTCTTGTAGGAGTTTTCTATAATCCAGGAATTCTGATTGACTGTTTCCAGCTAGAAATTAGAATTTATTTCTGAGTGGCAATTCTTTCAACCAGCTGGCAATGAAAAAACATAAATATAGTGTCGTGTTTGGAATGGCCATAATGTTTAGTCAGTGTTTCTGTCACAAACTCCTTTTTTTCCAATGCTTATAACTTGAAGATAAAACATTCTGAGACCTGCCAGTTATGATTAAAGTGTTTTTAACCTGTTCTGAAGAGCATCTTTGGTGACACCTTGTATCCAGCCAGGCTCACCCCAGCACCATTCTGTATTTGCATAAAGTATATATGGATGTGTGTGTGCTCACACACAAATGAACACACCCTTTATATTTGTAATACCTGCCCAGTGTAGTCAGCCCTTCAGTGACATTTGTTATACATGGATTAAGAGCAAATATCCCAAATTATAAAATAAGGTATATTTTTAGCATGTTATAGTATCAATGTAGAATGCTTTTTAATACAGTTTAGGGAGAGAACTTGGTAGGACATAGCAATACTTACCTATGAAAGTTCTCTTTCTTAAAAAAAAAAAAGAAAAATAGTTGGAAATAAATCAGAATGAAAAGTTTGATTATTTCTACAACATAAACTTAGGTCGATTTGAAATGCATTCAAGAAAATACAATATGTGGATCATAGGGAAAATATAATTTCTATGGTTTCAAAATATAATTTCTCTAGTATGAAAATATCTCCTGCTGATGAATTTAATCTTTCATACAGAGTATGAGTGTTTCTCAACTGGAATATGTTTTAGTTTTCAGAAGCATTAAAGTAAAATTAGCCAAAAAGATAAAGTTGAAATGTTTTATGCTTATCATAAGGTGAGAATTCATTTAAACAATTCACCTGTAGCAAATGTTACTTAAAGAAACCTCTTTTTGCAATATGTTTCCACTTTAATATGAGGTCTTTTTTCTACTGAAAACAAGTTTCAAAAAATCAGATTGCTGAAGTTTGCTTAGAAATAGCAGATTGCCAGAAAGGTGGTGAGGAAACTCCAGTTCTTTGCAAAATGCCTTTCTCTCAGTGTCCCAGTGTGAAAATTTTCTGCTTACACTTCCTTCTATAAGAAATATTCTGAGTTATTTAGAAGCAAAGACTTGTTAAAGGAACAGCTTGTAAGGTGTAAAGGCAGTGCTTATTTATCCAGACCCATAGGTAGAAGTTAAATTCATACTTCAGTCAGAACTATGACACAGAGCAGGGCTGTTTTAGAGGGCTGAAGCAAAAAGTACAGTGAGAGAGTTCTGCATTAAGAAGCTTTCTACACATCAGCTTTTTGAAAGGCAGGAGTTTTTGTGTTCCCACTTTCCACTTGTAAACTCAGAACTGGGGCTGGGGCTGCGTTCCTGGTCAGTGACCTGAGTGCTCTGAGCTCCTGAGGGTGCTCAGAACACACAGCCCAGCCAGAGAGGGAAATCAGCATCGACCTCAGGCTGCTCTGGATGGTGAGGCTGGCACGGTGCTTTTCTCTGGGTGAGGGTGACACAGTACTTGTGGCTTTACACATCACTTATTCATAGGTGTAAGATGCTCACAGAAATTTAAAGACATTGCTAGCATCAACTTCCTCGTGTGATTTGGCTGTGGGATGCAGGTGCAGGCTTTTTCTTCAAGCTTCTGCAGCCTAAAGCAGACTCCTTATCTGCTAAATTTGCCCAATGCAGAATTTTTTGACACTCAAATACACACAGAGGAATGCTCACAGACAAATTTCCATGGCAACCCTAAAGTCACCTCTCAACAGATTTTATGCTGCTTTTCTATCCAGCTCTTTCACAGTAGTATTACCAATAAATAAACTGAGAATTAAAAGTTTCTCTCAAAGCATATGTTTGGCAGGTGTTTGTATGACACACAGTGACCCTGTAAGAATCTGCTGGACTCTGAATTGTTTATCTAACTTCTTATTTTAAGTGCATTAAAGTGTAGTTGTTAAATGAGATAAACGAAGAGAAATTAATGAGAAACTAACAGAGAACATTTTTGAGTTCATATTCCAACAACCAAAAATTTAGTTGAAATTTGTTTAAGAGTGCCTAAAGTTAAAAGTGAAAACATAAATCCTGAACGCTCTCACTGTCATTCATAAAAGGAAGTAAATCACAAATGTTTGGGAACCTACACCACCCTAACATGGTTCCATATATTTTTCATCTTTCTGATAGATATTGCCTCACCTTGCTAAGGTTAAAGTATTTATTGTGGAATATATGTGCATAACTGCACATAGTCCTGGTAGGAGAGTGAATGAGGTTTGCAAACACGGATGTTGGAACACTGGCAGTGTTGCCAGGCTTGTGTAGGGGAATGGGGGGGTTGCATTTAGGGTTCCACAGGAAGGGACTTAAAAAAATCAGCCTTGGAATATTTCTTGCTTCTTAATGAGGGTTGTTCCATGTACTGTCCTAAATGAACATCAAAGAAGTAGCAAACTAAAACAACTAGAAAATCTATGTAGTCAGTGATACCTATTAAAAATAAAATATAAGTAACTAATAAAAAGATTTTGGGTGTAACTGAATGTAGAAAAAGCTGCCTTGGCCTAAAAAACTGGTTTGGTATTACAGGTTTTCCCCCTCAGCTGTATTCTTATTTTGGTATGTTTCCTCTTGTTTCTCTTTCCTGGAAGAAACATTCTCACACTTGACAGAGAGTAACAAACCAGTCCCACTGAGCCCAGCAGGGTTAGTCAGGGCTTGGGAGTTGTGTACTGAGTGTTATATATTCCACTGGCTGTGGTATATATATTTTTTCCTGCTGTTGGAATGGATGATTGTTGTGTAACAGCCCCAGTGGAAAGGTTTAGATTGTGCTACTTTGGAACTGGTCAAACTTGCAGCTCTCTGAGCTGCTTGGGTTTGCTTTCTCCCTTGGATGCTGAGAGAACCAAGCACAGCAGCAATGGAGGGTATCTTGGTGCAGGGGGACAAACCAAGAGCTGGTGTGACTGGGGGGCTGAATCCCATGAACTTTCCTTTCTGCACCACTGAATATTAATCAAGGAAAGGGTGGATTATGAAGATTTTCAAATAATGCAGGAGATATATGTGTATGAAGTATGTTAGATTGAGAAGTTGATAAATATTACAAAAGACATCTGTAACTTATTTCTCTTTGATGTGCCAGAATGCTTCCTGCCATACACGTTATCTTTGATACACTGAACTGATATTAGGAAGTCTTATGTCTAATCCTTTCACTTCTGTTGAGCTTTAGAACTTGAAACACTGCATTTTAATTTAAATTAACTCTTTATAAAGAGTGGTCGTAAAAAACCACACTTAACTAGCTGAGAAGAAAGCACATTTTTGTCAATCAAATTTATGCTTGCCTTCGAAAATTCTTTCTTGTCAACAAATTATATTGGTGTCAGAAATTAAAAGTTTGTAGTTGTTTGATGATCTTCTTTTGTTCAATATGAATTGAAATTGGGGAAACATAGGCATAAAAATGCTGGGGAGCCTATCATGTAGGGTGGTGCCTTCTCTTGCTTGCTTATTTTTGGTGCTTCAGCTATTCCTTTGATGCCCTGTATCCCTGCTTGCAAAGCTAAGGCTGAAAACCAGAAGATGTTGGACGTGAAAAAGGGCCTAGTAATATATCCAGGTAGAGAAATCTGCTGGCTGAAAAAATCAGGAACTAAGACAAAACTAGCAAAAATCCTGCTCAAACCTCAGAAAGTAATGTTGGGTGGTGAGCTTAACAACCATAGCCATGTGTGCTGCTTCAGCCAGTTGGGTAGAAACAACATTTTCCTTATATTTTGCTTTGCTGAGGACAGAATGAAAACTTTACAAGTATTTTTGTTTTGATTCAATCAAAAAGGTTTATGTTCTTTTCTTAAACATAAAAGAATATTTGAAGTATTAACACAAATATAATTTCAATTTAAGAGCTGACAGTTATTAAAACATTTCTTTCTGAAAAATCAGAAATATTATGTTAATAAACACTATTTTAGTATATCTTTTTCAGGGATGCTTACAACGAACTTTTTCTTGAACTTTTTCTTCTTCAAGGATAAGTGTATGCCTCCTTCCTTTGCTGACAGGCTTCTCCAGTTAGCCACCTGCATTGAATTTCTATTCATATGTCCTTGTGCTCTTCCTTTTTAGCATTCAGGTCTGTAAACAAATGTCTTATTGCTTTTCATCTCTTCCGGAAGAGCTGTAAGATCATTGCCCCATGTGCTTTGTAAATATTGGTGAGGAAGGGGAGAAAAAACTTACACAACCCTCCTTTTGCAGTGGGAGGAAAGGAAGAGATTTGGTGTCCCTTGCAGTATCCCTATTTTCCCTTCTCTTTCTTCAAGCCCATTAATAAAAGACAGGTGCACTTTCTAGACATTGGAAGGGCAGTGAGTCTCCAGAAGAGCAGAAGCCAGAAGAATGGGAATCTCCAAGTTGTTTTCAGCCTTCCCAAACAATTCATAATGCTCAGAGAGTCTTTGAGCATTTCAGCTGGAAGAGCATGTTTTAGTGGTATTAAGCTGAATTGTAGCTGAAATCTGTTGTAGCCTCCTGGCAGATAGCAAAAGGCTTTGTGGAAATTTGTCCAACATTGCTGTGTGTGCTTCCAGCAGGTTGTTACATGGCTTTGATGGATAGGGTACAGGTAGGAAATATCACCACAACATCTGGGAAAGTAAGAATACAGGCAGAGATATTCTTCTGAAAGAAGGTGACCACCTAGAGGTGCTGACAGATGGTGAATAAACAAACTTGTCATGTGATGTGATCAACTAATTATGATTTTGGACCACGTAATGCAGTGATATCAAGCCCAAACCAGTCTATATTTGTTACTGATTTGAGAGTACCTGGCACTTTGACTCAACTTAATCTCTGGTGTGTAACTTCTTCCACCTCAGCAATCATGATGGAGGGGAGCATTGTTCTGTCCCTGACACTGTTGTCATAAATACTGTCACGATGATATCAATGTGAATGTCACTATCAAAGGAGGCACCGAGGTTATTCTTTGAGGAGAGGATATAACTTACACCCATTCTGCCTTAGACAATGATGGATTGCTATGGAATGTTCAAATAGAAAAGAAACTTTTATCAAGTCGTGAAAAACAATATGCTGGAGATTAATAAGACACAATGGGGAGGGGCAAAAAGCATCAGCAGAAACCTTGACTGTCAGAAAGTTTCTGAAAGTAAGATGTGCAATCAATGTATTTCTAGTCTGTTATGTCTTGTATTTTTAAAATTTAGGGGTTAAAACCAACACTGCATTTTAGGAGAAGGGTTCTATACTTGTGGAGAAGTACCTTGAGATGATTTAATAAGCATTACTGAAATTCCAAAGAGTCTTTGGCATCTGGGAAATTAAGGCCTGAGGGACTTCATCGCTGATCTTTGCAATTCTAAAAAGTACGCAGCATTTTTTACTTGTCTTATTGATGGTAACAAATTAGACTTAATCCTGATTTATCTACTTTTCCTGAAAAATCAAGACTTAACTGAGTTTTTTTAACAATATGCCCACATTACTAATGAAACTTGATCTACTTAATTTACCATGAAGAATATAAGCAGACTTTTCTCTTGTATGCTTCAGCATTCAATGAGGCAAATGGTAGAGGCCAATTTTTGGGAGGAAGCAAGTAATGTTTATTCAAGCCACTTGATTTTCCTGCAATTTATGTGATATGATAATTGCTGCAATTTTAAGATCAAAAAGCCATTTCTATTCATTTGAACACTAATGTCTTTAGGGGTTTGGGACTTTCTATTAATCCAAAATGTACAAAGGCTTAAAAAGGAAAAATCCCAGATTTTAGCAATGCATAATAAGTTTGAAGGAATGCATGAAATATGATGGTTCTCTGTGTGAAATGAATATCATGGAGAGTTTTATCAGTAGGAGTGAATTAACCACACTGGAAATCCATGAATTGCCAATATTGGAATAAAGAAATCTATGTGCTGTGCTATAATATAATAGATTGGAAATGGAGGGAATGTATGTACATGTATACAAATATGCAGTTGGATGATTAAAAAAGCTGTTATCGAGAAAAAAGTAGTAGAGTATTATAAGAAAGTTTCTAATTCTAATGAATGAACTCTTTAACATGCTGGTAATGCTGCTTCATTTTAATTTAAAATAAAAGATGATATTAAAAGAATATTCCCCAAGTGGCATCCATGGACTAGAAATAAATGCCATCAGCAGAAGCGCTGTACTTTAATCTTTGTGCTTGCAAGAGCCTGTTTTAAAATGTCTCTGCATTTGTGGCTGTCACACTGGAGCAGTGTCTGCAGCCTGTGCCTGGGTGAGGCTGTGCCCAGTGAGGCCACACTGGGTGACAGGACAAGGCCAGGCTGGTCACACTTGCACTGTCTGATTTGGTGGCAGTAGCTGTGAAAAATGCTTTCTTCTCGAGATGGTTCTGAAGTTTTGTCAAGATATGGCTTGTGCTCAGGACAGTTTGTGCATCTTTCTTGGAAAACTCTTGTTATGCTGCTGTTGATGCAGTCTTCTCTTCCATGGTGGTTGGCTGTGTGATCTGTTTGCTGTTGGCACAGGGCAAACAGACTCTTCAGGGTGCAAGTTTGATCCATATTGTGCCGCTTCTGGCACCTTCCAAAGCCTTTGTAAATGCCAGTGGCAGACTTGCCAAGGTGAGGTTGTTGGGACTGGAGTCCCTGCTCCAGGCTGCTGGGGACCATAAACACAGTATTTTATCATGAACATAGTTGTATGATAGGCCTTTAATATCTACAGCCTGTTGTATCTATTTTTAGGCAGTCTCTTTTTTGATAAAAAAACCCACTAGGGTTAAACAATAGAGTATGTAATAGAGTTGATAGCCTTTCCCCTAGGAAGTGCTTTTACTAATGACAAGGTCCACAGGCTCTTATCCTAGATCCTGCACCTGTTATTGTTTGTTTGCAATTAAATATCTCTAAAATGGGCCTCACTCAGCACAACCAGCTCATGGATTAAAACAGCGAACTGTAATCAGACAAGAGTGAAAGCATCTGCATCCAAGTCCTTCTAGAGGGATGTTTCTCTGGGTGATACTGCAGGAGTGCACAAATTGTGTAAGTTCAAATATGACAAATTAGCAACCTAAATTTAAAACCAGTTTGTTGATTGCAGTTAACTACAAATTTTCCACAGTATTACCTCCGAATCCCAGATCATTCACCTGTTCTCACTGCACACAGGCATCTTTTGCACCATGCCCTGGTACTACTGACAGGCTCAAACACTCCTCACAGCTGTGTCCTTCTTGGGGGTTCTGTTTGGGTTGGAACACTTTTACTAGCTATAGCTTCTGATTGTTTGGAGACCATTGCTGAAAAAATCCAAATCTACACAACCAACCAAACCCCAAGACAAAATAAAAACCACACTAGCAGGAGGATGCCTGCAACCCTTACTGCCTGCCCTGCTGCACAAACTGCTGTGCCGTGCCCCGTTGGCCG
>VZTR01001033.1:0-35118 GCA_013400775.1 Chaetops frenatus | reverse complement strand
TTCTATTAATCCAAAATGTACAAAGGCTTAAAAAGGAAAAATCCCAGATTTTAGCAATGCATAATAAGTTTGAAGGAATGCATGAAATATGATGGTTCTCTGTGTGAAATGAATATCATGGAGAGTTTTATCAGTAGGAGTGAATTAACCACACTGGAAATCCATGAATTGCCAATATTGGAATAAAGAAATCTATGTGCTGTGCTATAATATAATAGATTGGAAATGGAGGGAATGTATGTACATGTATACAAATATGCAGTTGGATGATTAAAAAAGCTGTTATCGAGAAAAAAGTAGTAGAGTATTATAAGAAAGTTTCTAATTCTAATGAATGAACTCTTTAACATGCTGGTAATGCTGCTTCATTTTAATTTAAAATAAAAGATGATATTAAAAGAATATTCCCCAAGTGGCATCCATGGACTAGAAATAAATGCCATCAGCAGAAGCGCTGTACTTTAATCTTTGTGCTTGCAAGAGCCTGTTTTAAAATGTCTCTGCATTTGTGGCTGTCACACTGGAGCAGTGTCTGCAGCCTGTGCCTGGGTGAGGCTGTGCCCAGTGAGGCCACACTGGGTGACAGGACAAGGCCAGGCTGGTCACACTTGCACTGTCTGATTTGGTGGCAGTAGCTGTGAAAAATGCTTTCTTCTCGAGATGGTTCTGAAGTTTTGTCAAGATATGGCTTGTGCTCAGGACAGTTTGTGCATCTTTCTTGGAAAACTCTTGTTATGCTGCTGTTGATGCAGTCTTCTCTTCCATGGTGGTTGGCTGTGTGATCTGTTTGCTGTTGGCACAGGGCAAACAGACTCTTCAGGGTGCAAGTTTGATCCATATTGTGCCGCTTCTGGCACCTTCCAAAGCCTTTGTAAATGCCAGTGGCAGACTTGCCAAGGTGAGGTTGTTGGGACTGGAGTCCCTGCTCCAGGCTGCTGGGGACCATAAACACAGTATTTTATCATGAACATAGTTGTATGATAGGCCTTTAATATCTACAGCCTGTTGTATCTATTTTTAGGCAGTCTCTTTTTTGATAAAAAAACCCACTAGGGTTAAACAATAGAGTATGTAATAGAGTTGATAGCCTTTCCCCTAGGAAGTGCTTTTACTAATGACAAGGTCCACAGGCTCTTATCCTAGATCCTGCACCTGTTATTGTTTGTTTGCAATTAAATATCTCTAAAATGGGCCTCACTCAGCACAACCAGCTCATGGATTAAAACAGCGAACTGTAATCAGACAAGAGTGAAAGCATCTGCATCCAAGTCCTTCTAGAGGGATGTTTCTCTGGGTGATACTGCAGGAGTGCACAAATTGTGTAAGTTCAAATATGACAAATTAGCAACCTAAATTTAAAACCAGTTTGTTGATTGCAGTTAACTACAAATTTTCCACAGTATTACCTCCGAATCCCAGATCATTCACCTGTTCTCACTGCACACAGGCATCTTTTGCACCATGCCCTGGTACTACTGACAGGCTCAAACACTCCTCACAGCTGTGTCCTTCTTGGGGGTTCTGTTTGGGTTGGAACACTTTTACTAGCTATAGCTTCTGATTGTTTGGAGACCATTGCTGAAAAAATCCAAATCCACCCAACCAACCAAACCCCAAGACAAAATAAAAACCCCACTAGCAGGAGGATGCCTGCAACCCTTCCTGCCTGCCCTGCTGCACAAACTGCTGTGCCGTGCCCCGTTGGCCGCGCTCCTGAGAGCCTTCTTTTAACCACATCTCCCTGTGCCTGAATGGCTGAAGAGAGGCCCTCGTTCCCATCTGCCTCTTTGCCAGCAAACTAAAATATCAATTGTGTGAAACTTGACTGTAATTTCCTGATGTCCTTAAACAGGAAGACTACAGAACTCAAATGCCGTTCATGTCTTCCCTGAGATAGTGGTAAAACCTGAAAAGGTGCAAAAGACTGAAGAGCATTAGAAAAATTCCCCAGGGCTAATCTGTGACAGAAAACGTCACCAAAATTTGCCTCCCACTCTAATGACAGCAAAGGACCCTAAGGGTTCAATGAACTGGGTACCTAATTGTTTTAATATACAAGTTCTCACATTTTTCAAATAGCTGAGGCATTTTTTAGTGCCTTAAGACTAGGGGGAAAAAAGGAAATCCTAGGAAAAAACCCTGGGAGGAAGAGAAACATATCTGCTAAGAAATTGGAAAGGCTTCCTACTGAGAAGCAACATCTGCCAGGTGTCATACTTCTGATAAATTTTCTAGGAAACTGTGTCACTATAAAAAAATGGCAAATGGGCTTTCCTAGGTGTAAGAACTTCCTTTCCAGCTTAAGATAAAGCCTTATACTCCAAACTGAGGAAAGAAGGAACAGCTGGTAAGGTTTAAAATTTGGTTAGCACAAAAAAAGAGGAAGTAATGGATTCACTTCCCACAGGATGCATCCAAGGGTTTTGGCTGGTATGTAATGCCATTTTTCTGGACCACTTGCAATAATTCAATGAACACATATTTACATTTTATAAACTCAAGTTACTGGTCCGTGTTTCCTTAGTCACTCTGAGCTCAGAGGGTTACATATGGCTGACTTTTAAAGACAGTGAAGCATGAGAAAAAGCAAATAAACATGTGATTCTGTGGTTGGTGTTAATTTTTATTATAGAACCCAAAATGAGAGATTGGAACTCTGCATGAAAGGCAGATAAAATGTCATTTTTATAATTGAATTCTCTCCAAAGAACTGTGCCAATCATGCAACTGGTAAATTGCTATTACCCAAGATGAGCATTCAAGTTCAGTGGTTTATTGAATTGTATGAGTTGACTGAATGATTAACTTCCCTGTTTTCTTACCAGTGCATGGTGTAAAGAGAGTATACAAATAAAAAAATCAAAGATGCCATAGAGTTGATAAATTTTCTCATTTCTCTTTTGTGAACTTTATTGTTTAGAGAATCAAGTAATTTTAATTTTGAAACTATAGTGGAGATTTTTGGGAAGAGTTAGGGTGTTTCACTTGAATGAAAAGAATTTTTATTCTCTGATAGGAAGCAGCTGTTCTTTATAAAACAAACCCAGAAACTTTACCCAGTAGGTTTCTTGCCTTCTCTCCCCTTTTAGCATGCAAAGATGTACAAAAATTAAGTCTAGGAGATATTTTTGTTGCTACTGCCTTATATATGAAATAAAAACACCTTAGCGAAGTTGTGATCAAGTAAAGGCTGTGCTGCAGGGTGCAAAGAAATGAAGGAGTGATGAAATCAGGAGGTAAAGTCACAGTCCAGATTTCTTGCTGCCTTGTGGTTTCTTTACGTGCTTATTCTCAGTGGATTCCTGCACAGGTATTGAACTGAAAAGCTGCAGGTATAGAAGTCATAAAGTACTTCATGGTTTTTGAAATTGGAAAACATTTAAGATCAGTTTTATTGCCTTCTGCGTTTCACTTTAGAACACATTTCTGTAGTGTCATATAAATATTTGAAAACTATCAAATGGAAATGAAGAACTACTGGTGCTTGATTTTGCAATGTGTGTTTTCTAGAAGTCGAAAACAACTCAGCACTGGCTGAGTTCATGGTGTTCTTTTGGGGAGCCAAGATAATGAGAAACACATAAGGAACAGTCTGGAAATTTTGCCTTTGGATGTTTTGAAAGATACTTCAAGGGAGTTTTTTGATCTTGTGCCTTTAGGAAGATGTGTGGCATTGGTCTCCTGTCTTCTCTTACCCTCCACACCCCTCAAAATTTTTAAACAATAAAACACAGCAAAAATTGAATTTTCTAGAGCTGACTGACCAAAGAAGATTTTTTTTTTCTGGGTGCATTTTTTATGTGTTTTAAGAAAATAGGATATATCCCAATAAAGATAATTTTGTAAACTGCTTGGGAATGTTCACGCATATCCTTTTTTAGTTTGTTCTTTTTTCTTTTTTATTTTAAATTATGGTTCTAGCACAATATCATGTACTATCAATTAAAAGAGGGAAAAATGACTGGAATTTCCAGGGCTGCAACAGGGATAGAGGAGTGAATACTTCTACTGTTTGCAAGAAATCTTAAATCTGAACATTTCAGGTGGAATCACATCCTTCAAAATTAAATGTAGAAACCTTTCATCTCCTTAGGAGCCACAAATCCATAGAGAAAGCACTTCCTTTGTGAGCAGGGTAGAAGACATCTGCTGCACACCAGCACAGGCAGTGAGTGGGATTACAGGCTTATAATGTAATGGCCTAAGAGACCTATTTTAATATGGCTAAGAAAAAAAGTAAAGTATAATTTCTTTTTATCCTCTCATAAGAGTTTAATTAAAGGTTTTGTTTTCTTGAAGCAATCCTACTCTTGGCAGTACAGTAGGAGTAGAATAAGTTGGTGTGAAACTTGCATGGTAAAAAGGGCAAAAGCTTTTGCATTTTTAAAATGTTTAGGTTTTGGTGGTTTTCTCCGGAGTTGTTTAAACAAATTTCACTATAAAAATTCTCAAGTATTAAAAACTCAGAATATCTCAAAATCTGCCATCTTTCTTAAAACCAAGTTGCAGAAATCTCATTTGGAGGAAGGAAATCCCATCTATCACAAGATTTATTTTGATGAAATATTTAGATATTAATTGAAATCTGAAAGAAAGAAAATAAAAAAAATTGGTGATGTAAATAATGTGGTAGCAAATTACACTGCACTTTCTTTTTTGACTGGGTTTTTTTTTTTTTTTTGAGTAGTATTATTGACTTTAGTGTTGAAATTAAAGCAAGCAGTTTGCTACTTTGAGCATTAATGTCCAGTGGAGCTCAGAGTTGTGCTGTGTGTGGAATGAGCAGGTTCAGGGAAGTCTTGTTTTGGTGGATTGTGTGGAAAGCCACACACTTTTGATCAAAACTCCATTAGTTTACTGCTGTTTCCCAGCAGTACAAATATATGATGAGCTCACTTTTTATAGGTTTCTGTTTGACTTCTAGGGTCATCTTGCTCTTGTTGGGGAAGCCCTCAAAGCATCGTTACCGTTCAAGCATAAAAGTTGTGTCACTGCAAAGGAGCAAATCCTGGGAGATGGTGATCAGCTCGTTGGTAATGCTGGCAATAAAGTCTGCAGAAGGCTGGATTCACTTCCCAGCTCTGTCAGTAACTTTCCTATTCTTTTGTCTCAGGAATGGCAGTGCTGTTCCCACAAGGCTGAGCAGATATTTTCTGACCCCAAAATGTCTGGCATTTGACACTGCAAATAGAATGGGAATGTAAATGCTTTTATGATACTCTGAGATGCTCATTGCTACCTATGACATCATCATCATAAACATTCTTAAATACTGGGAAAAAGCATGATGCATTTAAAAATAGCATGGCAGACAAGACACTCATTCTTCCAGCCAAAACAAGATCAGAGAGATGCAGATCGTGAACTACCTTGTGATTCATCCCCAAAGCCTAATATTAATAGTGCCGAGATTTCATAATTTGTTCAAACTTTGCTTTTAGAGAAGAGAAAATTATGTGTGGGTGCCAGATATGTTCTGCTGCTCGCTGCAAAAGTGGAATGCTCTGCTTTGTATTGCCCTGGTTAGGTCATTTCTTCTTCTTAGATCCATATGGTACTCTTTAAAAATTAAAAATCTTCCTGAAGAATAACTTTTAAAGTAAACTTTCACAGATGGGTTTTGGTAAGATGTCAACAAACATGACCTTTCAATCTCTAGTGCAAATGGCAATAAAACCCGAGCCTATCTAATCTGCCTGCAAATAGCTGTAGCTTCACTGATCTAGTCTAATCAAAGGAACAAGCCCAGAGGGGTTTAAAGGATTTCTTGCTGTTGCTGCAGCCATTAATTTAATTGCTAGAGTACAGTGAACTCTCAGAGTACAGTAAATGTTTGGATCTGCAGGGGGATAAACAGCTGAACCCTTGGAAATAAAATCTAAAGCAAATAGGGTTTTCTCTGCAATTAGTGTTGTCTTAAAGTATGTTTTAAAAGCAGGCCCCAGTAGGCCTGACATGAGTTATCATCTGCATTTCCATGTGATGTACCACTGGTTATTCCAACGTGTCCTGCAGTAACTCCAGTGCATTGCCTGCAACTGCCAAGTGAAATGCTGAGATACCCTGTAGCAGCAGTGCACATGGGGGTGGTAACACTCATTCCATCATCTGCCTGGCTGCTGCCATCCTCGTCCTCTTAATATTATAATCTCCAGTTTGAGATGCTTTTCCCCCACCAAGGATGAATTTTCAAGGTGCTACTGCACTTTTAATTACATTTAAAGGTAATTACTATACAGGGCAGTGCTTAAATTATTAGTGGAATGTAAAAAACTGATGATATGGATGAAAAGGACTTCTTGAACAGACTCTTAACTGTGCAGGTCTAAAGTGATTCCACATTGAGGAAGGTGTCTGAATTTTAATTTTATGTGGTGCTTCTCAGGGCAGAGTTGCCTTTCTTTCAGTCTCAAAGATATTTTGCTTTTGGTATTAATATTAATAGAAGGGTGGCTTTAACAATTGTTGTATAAGGTGTCTTTTTGTTTTAATCAAGAACAGAAAATGAATGTTGTTTTCAGGAAAAATTGTTTCTCTAAAAGTCTGCGAGCAATTTACTGGTCACCAAAGTTGGGTGCTTTCCCTTTTGGCAATGCATATTCCCACTTATGGAATGATGAATCGATTTCATTTAATAATGAGAATTGGCTTGAGGCAAAGCCAAGCTTAGAACAAAACAAAAGAGATTCTTATTGGGTTAGAGTTTAAATTGCCCTCTACCTGCTCTCCATCCTAGATCTAACACGGCTCCTTTTGCTGCCCTTTTGCTGGCAGATGTAGGACTGGGGAAAGTCTCTGTGCAGCCTGTGGAGGTCATAGGACAGAGGAGGGTTGTATGAAGATGCCAATGTTCATCATAAAAGGAGTAGAATTTAAAATCAATTGTATCTGGAAATACAGATTTCCAAGTCATTTTTGTGAGATTTTCAGATATTTAGATGAGCAAGGATTTATATATTCATGACTCTGAATTTTAATTAATTAGTGAGTAATAAATACTGAAGATTTAACTGTATCTTCCAGTGCTACCAAATACTTAGGAGAAACAAAACTTTTCATGACATCTTTTTAGTGAGGAGTGTAAGAATACAGATTTATTAAGGAATTTATGTGTATGGTTTCTTTTTGATGGAAAATTGAAGACCCTCTTTTGATTTTCCATTGACAACCACAAGCCCCACTGGCATTTTGTCCTGATGAAGGACAGACAGTTTCGTGCTTCCTCCCAGCTTCACAATGACAGGTGGGTCATCCCTTGCCATGTACCTTAGGCAATTGTATGAAATGCATTTCTCACTGAGCTTGGGTAATCCAGCAGAATTTTTAATGAGAAGGTTTAAAAAACCCTCTACAAATTGTCAAGTTTATTTATAGATCAAATGTGACCACTGAATTCTGAAAATCTCTAGGGAGTACTGTTATTACCTGACTCTAAGAGCATGATCTAAATTAGAGTCTTTTATAAATGTACAATTGAAACAACCCCTGCCTTGCCAGTAGAACCTCCCCTGTGTGGAGCCCTCCATTGATTCAGGCACGTTTTTTCTTTAATGCAAATGACTTCCCAGTGTAGTTATTCAATGAGCAGCATTGCATCAGCAGGTCCCAAAATGGGGCTTGGCAGCTTTTTTTGCAGTACTGTGCAGTTCTCAGGGGCACACACTTTATGCATCAGATGTCACACTTTCTGTAAGCAGTGTAAGAGCTAAGGATAGGCTTTGAGCAGTGTTTAGGCACTAAAAGATGCAGCTGACTATCCAACTACTTAAAAACTAGGTTGGTGAATATTAATTTTTAATGAAAACCTTTTGTAGTTCTGTCTAATCACAGCCAATATTTTTAAGAGGAAAAACAAACACAAAGTATCATTTAATGCCAATTGGTGACTTTTTAATCCATGGAGTGTATGTGCTTTTTGTTTGTGTTGTGATGCTCCAGAAGGGAAGGAATTTCTATATGTTGGCATTTTAATCTAGGATTACGCTATCAATATACTTAAAATCAGTCAGGTATAAAAGTAAGAAAATTACAACAGTGCCTTTAATTTTTTTAAAAAAAGGTTTGCTCAAGCATGTGGTAATTAAACTGTCCATGACCGCATGTAATTACATCGTTATGTACACAGTCCTGTTTCTGTAATTTGGATCATTGGAGGGCAAAGTGTCAAAATCTCTGTAATGATGTTTAATTCCATTTTAACATTTCCTAGAGGAATTGCTTTGAGTTTATTTTTAAACCACAAAACTTAGGAAACCCCTTGAAGTCTGTGGGAATTATGTAAGTTACAGCTATTTTTCTGAGTTGGTTTGATCATGCAATCATTAGCTGCCATACCTTCTGGTCTGTCTCTTTGATTCTAACAAACAGGCAACACTTAAGAGTAACCTAGTTCTTCCAGATTTTCTCAGTACTTTTAGGAGCTTGAATATGGCTTAAAGTGCTTTCATTTTAACACAAATACATACTTTCATTCTTTTAGTTTTTAATCACTTTGCAGAACTTTTATGTGTGACTTTTTGCAATGAAGTACAGTATAGGAATTGCCATTGGACTCCTTATTGAAATCTGTAAAATAATCTAGTGTGGATTTTATTGTTCATGTTGTCCTCTTATTTGTTCTGTTTAAAAAATGAGAGGGGTGTTTCAAAAAAAGGATGAGAGCTATTAATATACATGTGGATTTTCCCCCCTCAGTTAAGATTTTTTCAATTTGCAGAAATGTTTTCAAAGTAATTATATTCCTAGAATAATAATTCAGAAGATTTGTGATTAATTACTACTGTTCTGCCATTAAATCTCAAGATATTTAAAGACACACTTTCTTATAGTTGGATTCATCACATGAAATGAGTAACTGCAATGTTTTTTAATAGAAGTTTTAATCTTGGTTGCTCCTAAGAGTCTGACCATTGAATTCAGTAGACTTGGAATCAAGATGTAAAATAGGATAAAGAGCTGCACTGAATCTTACTGGACACGAGGCCAAGTCTCTGGCCTTTCCGTGAGCAGCTTTGGTGCTGAAAAGGTTTTTGCCTCTTCCTCCCTCATTTTCTCTGTTTCAGCAATAGTGACACCATAATCACAGTCACTGAAAGCTCCAAGAACTCAGATTAGTTTCTGAAATGACGTTGTGGGAGAAGTGGCAGTTTCTGCATGGATGATGGAGTGTGCCTAAAGCAGCAGGAGGGCTAATTAGGCAGAATCTCAGCCTCTGTGTCTCCGTTTCTCCGAACACCAGGGCAGAATAATTGTTCCACTTCCCGCCCATATTTTTAAAAATGTAACCTTTTTGAGACAGACTCTCTCTCTTATTATGCATGAAGCATAATAAGGAGCTATTTTTAGTGTAAATTAATAGATAAATCAAAAAAAATTTGGGGTTTAAAAAAAGAAAAAAATTAGTTAATTTCTTAAGCAGACACATGCTTACTCTGGAAGCCAGAGAGATATTTTAAAATTTTTATACAAAAGTTTTATTTTTAAACCTCAAAGCATAAAAATACCAGTTGCAGTTTTCATCAAGAAGAAAAGTTATCTAATATCAGGTAGTTTGATTCCTTCAAAAACACTGGTAGCTCTCCAGAGGTCTGCCTATAATTGGCCTCTTGGGATGTCTGCTTTGTTTTTTGTGTAGTGGACAGGGTGAGCATGATGCCCAATTATGAACTAGTACAAGCCAACAGACTAATCACATTTTTAAAAAAATCTTGATGCTTTTCCCAGGCTTAATAATAGTGTCTGTTTGTTCCATGTTGGCTCCTAGGGACACAACCTGGAAATCAGGAGTGCTATTAAACTAATCACAACACAGACCAAAACATTTTCTTGCCCCAAAAGGATGAGAGTGCAGAATATACACAAATTGCATATAGTTCCTTTAATAGTGTATGAACACTAAATGCCTTTTGTCCCTCCCCTTTCTATTTATGGAGCTTTGCACATATAGAGACAAGAACTGAAAGAAAATTATTTTCCCCTACCAGATTTGAAAGGTAGGGGCAAACCAGTGCTTATGGAAAGACAATTTATTGTCTAAGTTCCAGGAAGATGTATTTATTACAACTCAGCATCAAAGTGGACAAGAGACACTGCTGGACAAACAAGGCTTCCCAGATTCCTGGTAAACATACTGTAAGATGCCCTAGCAACTTGTTAGATGAGAGAAGGTGGCAACTTTCAAATGCCAAGGAATCACTGAAATGCCTATTGGCTACAGGAAGGAAAGTGAGATAGCATGGACTTTTAAAACTCAGAAAGGTTTAGACTGCCAGGCTTGGAATAGTCAAAGAATTTATTTCCTAGTGAATATACTAGACATACAAGAAGCCAAGAAAGCTTATGAAGGCTTTATAGGGAATATTTAGCACAAAATGAGGAGTAGATAAGCCAACTATCCCAGGAAGAGAATAATTAGAAGAAAGCCAGCGGTCTAAAGACAAACAATCAGAAACTGGCATACATCCAGCTGCTATCAAGTCAGATTATTCTAGGGCAAGAAATATACCACTGTATACTGAAGTTACAGTCAGCTTATCTTAAGCAGCAGCTTGTATCCAGGTAGTGTGTGGTGTTCTGTTCTGACCAAACAGAAACCATATCTCATTGGCAGAAGAATCAAAGATAAATTTTTGTGCGGAGGTGCTACTCATCAGGAATTATGTATTTCAACAGACAAATTCTCCAGGATGCTGAGACTGTATGTATTAGGGAGAAAAAGAGAGAATTTTGGGGTTAGACAAACACCATACAGCTACTTCAAGAGTGCATTTTGTAAAAATCTTACAGTGCTCTCTGAGAGAAGATCTTGTTTTCAGCAGTATCACCTGGTAAGGTTTTAAGGGGGCTGTCAGCAAATTTACACTGCTTCAAACTGTACCTAATGAAATAGATACTCTTAGTGCTTTCATAGAGAAGTTCATTATTCACTTGAAGAACAAGTTCAGCAACATGAAAGCACCTCTGTCCCCCTCTGCTGCTTCCAAAGACAGCTTCTGATGTGATGCTTCCAAATATATTTGGCCTTTGACCTCAAAGTAAGATTGGCATTGCTCTTCACATTGTCAAGAACTTTCTTGTATGGCTGTGGGGAAGGTGAGAAGAGTTATGAGCATGTGGTTTCAGCTGAGTGTTACAGGTGATAAAGGCTAACGTGCTGCTCTGATAATGTTCTATAAACGTTTTCCAAATTTTTATTGTTTCAATTCTTAAAATACAAACATCAATTTATAATAAACAGAAGGGTGGGTGAAACAATCCATACAGGAGCTGCCTAGCTGTGATGCTTTAAAAGAATGGGACACAGCATAATGGGTGGGAGGAGGCTGACAAGAACATGATGGTTTACAAACTTCATAAAGAGGCATGGCAGGTTTTAAGAAAAGTTAAAAGCACATATTTTCCTCTCTTCACTTCATGCTGAATATCCCTATCCACAGCTTTTCCTCTATACTTTGACCTGAATGCTGCATATGCTGTTCCTGGAATTTCTCTTCACACGGCATTTCAGAGCATTAATAAATCCACACTCTGCATTCCGTGTTCCCTCCACCCTCCCCCTTGTCCTTCTGTTTCTGTTCTTTGAAGTAACACCAGTGACAACATTTTTAACAAAAGGTCTAAAATAGAATTGTTCCAGTGGTATATTTTCTCTCTCCTGCTCCTCTAAAAGCAGTTGCTTCCTGCAGAGCATGTCAGGAGCAACAAGCTTGCTGTCAGGTACCAGCATTCCCTGGCTTTGTTAGTTCTGCAGCCACAGACAGCACATATTGGAAAAGCACATGCCACATCACCAAACTGCCTTCCCTCAGGGTCAGCTGCAAGCCACTTTTACATATCTCAGTTTGTTTTCAACTTGTTTTCTGTTCTTGTCATGATTATTTCTATTTCACATGATATCCTTGCAGGCAATACATTAATATCTAATAGACAAAAGGCTCATTCTCAGAAATTATTGCTGTATTTAAGAGTGCTTTATTTAAATATGAAAATCTTATTGTTTTCCCAAAATGACAACTCTACAGAATCCTTTCTCCCATGTCAGTCTTGAAAGCTTTAATTGTAATCTCAGCAGCAGGAATCTTGTTCAAATGCAGTCAATGGAAGAATATCTGTCATTCTGTAAATCACTTTAATAACAGAGGCTTTTTCATTTTCAGTAAGTAAAGCCATTATTATTACCAGAAAAATAACACATGTCTTATTTGCTGGACACAGTTTGTCATGCTGTGTGAAGTCCAAACACAATTAATGAAGACTGCAAAGAAGAGGAGTGCCATCCTTCCAAGATAACTCAATCTTGTCTACCTCTCTATAAATATAGAAAACCTAGAACAAGACTGATATTGCAAAGTCAGTAAGGAGTTAGGAAATAATAGAATTAAAATAAATTTTTGTTCCTATGTATACACACCAACTCTAACTACAACATGAAACTATTTCTTGCTTTCAGATCTCTGCATCTTTCAGTATGCAGAAACAGTGGTGGAAGCTTCAGAAGCAGCTGTTGAGAGTTTTGCTCCCTGGCATGATTGAGTACATGGCCCTGGTTTTTATACACTGTGCTAGGACTATCCACAGTATCATTTGCTTTATAGACTTTCCTGTGACACTTATCAAATCTGCCTGTACCTACTTCAGAAAAGTAATGAACCTCTGCTCACACTATCTCTGCTGAGAAACAATGTGATGGTTTTTATGCTCATTTGTCTCCATAGGTGGAGAAACAGTGAGCATAAACATCAGCTAATTTGGGGAACTCAATCTGAGTCATTATTTTTCAGAGCTCTGTTTTATGTAACATACTAAGTTCAGCTCTTCCTTTATTTGCAGCTATGAGAAATCAGGACCACACTAAAATAAGGAATATTCAATAAACAAAAAGTGGAAATAACTTACTTTGCACCACACTATGCAGAGCTTAGTCTGTTGCCCTTTCCTATGTAGGGCCCAATCCTCCTATGCCATTCACTTTAGGTGGTCTCTGTCCTTTTCTCTCATGTCCCTTGGCTATCTGACCAGATGTTCCCTCCCTCAATCCTTTTCTAAGTCCTCACATTTGTCTGTTTTCCTTTCTTCACTTCTTCTTCTCTTGGTCTCTGAGCTCTTAACAGGATGAAGAGGCTTAACTCTTTATATTTTTGTGCTGCAAGGTGTACCCTTACCACTTAGTTTAATTCTTCCCCCTGGTTTGGAATATTTTTTAGTGGCAGCAGGACCAAGAAGTTCCTCCAGCCACAAGAGGTGTGGTGGGGGTAATGTACAAGCAGCTGCATCTCACGAGAGATGTGTGAGCAAAAGAAACCTGTGGATGATTTTTAAGAGCAGAGCTGGTCCTTTCATTTAGCACTAAGAGCTGTGAAAGCATCAAACCCCAACAGAGGGAGGCTGTGTGCTGATGTAGTTATTTGACTGAGGGTGTTGCAATGGCAGTCTCCAGCTGCCTTTATTGCACATCCAAATGGAGAGGGATTTTTGGCAGATGCTCTATGAGCTCCTTCTTCCCACTGGTCATGCCTAAAATGCAGGAGGGTAATCAAGGGAAAAGTCACCAAACCTTTATAATAGGTAAAAGAAAGTTATTCACCCTAAAGCCCACTGACCAAAATAGCCCCAAAGGTTGGGTAAATGCCATCTTCTTGGAAACAGTGGTGTTAGGCATTCACAGAGGATTTAGCTGCATAATGACCCACATGCAGAAGTGCAGCACATTTTTAACAGCTCTTTGCTAAAAGCAAATGTTACAATTCTTTTTAAATCTTTTTTTTTGCAATGGGGTTGCTGGGCAGTGCCAGTTCCTTTGGGTTTGAGACTAGAAAGGTCTGGATGCATTAATTCAGGAACTACCGTATAAAGAATGCCTGCATTTCTAGTGAAGTATCAGGACTGTAAAGTTAAATATTTTATTACGGTGTAAAATCTAGAAATTGGTAGTTTGAGGAACATGACTGAGTCGAGCATTTTAATATAGGCTTAATGTCATAACCATTAATTTTTAAAAAAATGATAGATCTTTGTAAGCACAGTTCTGCTGGATGTTGTGTAGTACTGTAATTGTACATGCTTCTTTAGAATTGGGATGTGAATCATATTTACCTGTAGAATAAAATAATTCGATTAGTGAATGTATACAAATAGTCCATTTTGCAAAACAGTCTATACAACAATAAAGCTTGGCTTTAACCTCTTTGTTGCAGAAAGCACATTCTAGTTTGTCGGTGCATATTGGACAGTAAATCAATCTTCAGCAAAGATCTGCTTAGGATTTTTATTGCTCAGTAAATTCCTGCAGTCACTGTGATATTTAACACCAGGAGGGGCAGAGCAGGCAGCCAGAGTCACCTGGCAGGGCTTCTGCCAACTTCCTCTGTAGCCCTTTGAGCTTCACTGCAAGCTTTTGTGTTCCTCTGTGTGTGTCTGTGCAAAGGAGGAGAAAGAATTCATGATTACGTGTATGTATGTGCATGGTAAATTTTCAGAACATTGTACAGAAAAATTGGCAGCATTATTGTGATAGGGGAAAAGTTTCTGGAAAAATAGCAGTATGGTGCTTGGTTTCCAAAGTGCACTTCCAGGATCTTGGATTATATCACTTAGGGTTGTTTTGGTGCTTGTTTTTTTTCCATTTCTAAATGAGGATTAGTTCTAATACACTTGTTGCTTTGCGTATTAGTTATTTAACTCATCCCAATATATGGAAAATCCAAAACTTTGATCTTTTTTTCTGGTTCCATAATTGCAGGAAACAAATTATATTGGGCATTTTAAAAGTAAGTCAGTATTTAAAATAAGTTTAAGGTAAAATTGCTGATCTTGAGTGTCATGAAAACACCTGATCACGTTACAGGTTGATACTGTGGAGATGAGATGTAAAGTTCATGGCTTTGTGAATGATGGAAGGTAATTGACAGTCAAACCCAAAGTTCTGCACTTCCCTCTGTCCTTTTCTCGGTATTGTTGCCTATTTTTAAAGTGACTGGCCAGAAGGCTCTTCTAGGGACCATTTTGTTAGATTGTAACCAGGAGATTGCTGTCTGTGTTCTATTTATTTGGTAAGAAAAATGGAGCATTAATCAAATATTTTTTGCAATTGCCTATTGCCTGTAGTAGGAATACTGAAGAAATAACTGGGGTTGGGAGGAAATTTAGATGATAAATTAGCAGAATGCTCATATTGTGTCTCCTAGCCCTGTTCTAATCACTGTTTGAAGTGATTCTGTGTGCTTCCTTTTCTCCTAAATGAGGTAGGCTTATTTTTACTTTCTGCAGATGTGATTGTCTTTGAGAAGAGCACCTGCATTTATTTCTTACAAATTGCTAGTCACAAATTTATCTGCTGCTCTAGTTTTGCATATAAACAACTTTGGGTTTTCTTCCTATAAAAACACAATAATGTGAAACAATTTTTCCAGTTATAGTGTACAAAGAAACAGATATTTACAAGGTTTAAATAGGACAAATTAAATAAAATTACTTTGTCATGAGGAATTTTGAGACAGTCTTAATTGTATTTGTAAAAACACGTCAGAAGCATTTTTAAGTCCTCATGTTTTAAGTGCCCAAAATGCTGAACTACCACACATAAAAACTTGGCTTTTAAAAATAGCCAGTTACTAAATTTGCCTTTATTTGAACAAATGAATAGATGTAAGACAAAAATTAGTTTCCTACTTCTAGAACTTGATTTATCTTCAGAAGATACATGCTGTAACATTTTTCTTCTGTGTTTTCTGAGTTAGAGCTTCTCAATGTATGTAAATACGTATTTCTCATTACTTGTTTTTCAGTGTATGAATATACATATTTATAAAGTCTTGTAGCTTTTCAACTTTTTCAATAATGGCAGAAAAAAACCATTGCTAGTAAGTAAATCTATATATAGCAATGTTTTACTTCTTTTGCTGTAATAAGATTGTGTACATTCTTATTGAAAATCCCTACAGGATAAGTTTGGAGCTTTGTGTATCTGCAAGCACTGCAGAGCATTTCAGGGAATAGCTCTACAAGACCTCTGCAAGAGGAGCCCAAGTCCTTTCCTTGGGATAAGTGCAATCATGATTAAACTGCAATCCTGCTAAGATAAGGGCTGTAACTACTTCAGCACCTTTGTTTCCTTCCAGAGCTGTTTTGTGTGGCTGAACATATTAACATCATTTAAGGAGAGGGAAGGAGTAAGTTCCTACTCTGTGGAAGATTCCTGGAGTAGCAGTCTGGCTCCTGAGGATGCAACAGAGCACCATGAGCTGTGAGACTGACAGGACTCCACCAGCCAAGTTGTCTGTGATACATCGAGTGAATGTGGATTTCTGGGCTTATGGAAGGGCATTTTAAGTTCTGAACTGTACCCTTAGAAGGGAACTGGCTCTACCTTCAACTTTTTTGAAGCAGGTCCATGTTTTCTCTTTGCCTTTCTTATAGATATCCACAATAAATATTTGATGTCAGATTGAATTAACCATGTTGTGCTGAACTGAGAAAATGTTGTGCCGTTTCATTGCAGTCTGATGGGTAAAAACAAGATGAATAATGGAATAACTTAATCAAAAGCAGTTTGGAGTTCTTTAGTGTGTTGTTCACTTGGTGAGGTTTTTTTTTTTTACTTTGNTGTAGTTTGAACTTTCAGCCAGAAAACCACTTATTGACACGATTCCTCTTATCAAGTCATGAACCAATTGGTGACCCAGCTCACTTGCAAAGAATCCATTGCAATACTGAAATCCAAGATGGTTTCAGAAGTGGTGCCCAACTATTTTTTCAGATACCAGACAGCATCCANAAAAAAAAAAAAAAAAAAAAAAAAAAAAAAAAAAGACGAAACTTGTATATTTTGTATATGACCAATATGACCATAATAAAATCTGTTACTATCAGGAAAAAGAAGGAAAACATGATTACTTTAATTTATGAGGATGTGCGGTTACTAAGCGTACTTCAAAAACATTCTCTGTATCTTCACTTACCATCATTAGAATGCATTTCCAAAACTGTGAATTTACCTTTATAAAATTGTGAAAGGCATTTGCCTTCATGAATCCTTACTCATATAAACTAAAAAGTTTCATTTTGATATTTTTGAAAAATGCACATGTACATTACTCTTCATAAAAGTCTAAATGAAAAAATATGGATGCAGTTTTAAAAACTAAAATAAAATAAAAATTGAAACTTTTCTATAAAAAGATTAGGGCCAAAGGAAAAAAAATGAAAAAAAAAGACATGGAACATTAAATACAGAATAACAGTTTGTTCTATGCGCTAGAGTTCAGCAGTAGGAAATGATGCATTATAGCTTTTAAATAATTTGCCCAGTTTAAGACTCTATTTTAAGTAAAATCAGTATCCAGAGTCCCAGCAGGTATAAATAATTGTGCTTCCATTTACCCTGAGATATTTTTGTCATGTGTCAAAATGGCTATGAAAGAGGAGAGCTGGTCACAAGTAGAATATTTTCTAATGCAAGGCTGGATGTGTTGGAGATCATCTCCAGAGCTGTGCAGCATCTGATGTGTGGCTGCAGACTGGAATTGTTTAACCTACCAGTTTACCCTAAAATCCATCACAATATAGAAATGTGTCTACAAGAATTGAAAACTCTTTCCTCATATTCTGTATGTTAAGTTTGGCGTTGAGCAGCAGAAGGTGTTTGTGGTTTGCATGTCAGTCTCTCGTGGGCCTGGCAAGGAGCCACATGCAAGCTGATGCATCCTGAGCCTCAATGGAAGTGATAAACAATCAAAATAAACCAAAAATGCCTCTGTCTGCACAAGCAGCTGCTTGGTGCAGAAGGTAACTGATGAGTGGTGACATTTCTCCTCACTGCGTTTCTGTACTATTGGTTATAACCAGTCACAAGCTGCCAGAGGTATCGAGTACATTCCTTGTTTTCATGTCCTGGGGATGCCTGTGGGCAAAAAAGAAAATTTTCTATTTTTAAGTTTGATTGCTCTTTTACTGCTTTGGGAATATGAATTGCAACTGCAAAATGAGGATGCTCTTAAGATGAGCAGGTACATATTTTAGCTGATAATTTTGGTTTTCTTTTGTGGATAACTGCAATGGGGTAACCATATTCTTCTGGGATTTTTTCATGCCTTTGTAACTAGTTTTCCTTTATATTATCTTCCCAGACTGCTTTGTCACCTTTGCTCTCAGTCTATGACTTTTCTAACTTTATCATCCATTCAGTAAAATATCTATTTTCCCTGACAGATTTTGATCTCATTTAGAACTTATCTGTATCTCCTTTCTGTATCTTCTACAGAAAGGAGAAATACCCTTTGTTTTCTGTAACACACGTGCATATAACAAGTTGTATGTTTATTTATCCACTCAGGTGTTCCAGTGATGTTAGAGGCAGGTTGTGCCTGCCCTGCAATAGGTTACTTCTGACTGCTCCTTCTGCTTCATTGGACAGTTCCATTACATCACCTGTTCTCAGTGTTGAGACACAGGTTTCATTGTTTTTTGGTTTTGTTATTTTTTTTAATAGCTCCTTTGTTTGCCACTTCCTAAGTATAGCCAGGTTTATTTGGTATTTTCTATGCCTGATATGCACATGATTTTCACTCAGGTAAAATAAACATATTTAATTTTACTTAGCTTGCAATTCCTCTCCTGTTGGCACCTCTGAAACCCAAGCTTTGAAGAAATGACATGAAGGATACAGAGTACCAGTGGCACCTAGGTATTTTCAAAGACTGAGACTGATACCAGGGAGCAGCAGGTCATCTTCTTCACTTCTCATTTTTGTTCCTCTTTTTTTCTCCCTCAGCAATGTTTGCAGCCCATTTTATTTTATTTTTCTACTTTTTCTTTGTTCTATTTCCTGTAAGGCTAAACCAGCCTGTCCAACAGGTTACAGCAGAGCTTCAGAGCTCCCATGACATTGCAAAGCTGCTGTGAGATGAACCATGAAAAGCTTCCAGCACTCCCCTGGCTGCCAACATGAGTTAGGTACCTCTAATACTCCATAAATGATGACTTTCAAAATTGTGAAAGGAAATGAGGATCCTTTTCTGAAAATTAAAACACTTGACAATGTGAAACTATACTTCAGACCATCCTTGTAATTTTTTCTTGCTTTATAATCATATGTATTTACTAATGAACTGTGCTTTCTTTCAACTGGTTTTGTCCTCCTGCTAAATCAGCATGGTCCTTATTAGTCTTTACTTTCTTTGAAAGCGACATCTATATTCTACTTTTTGCCATTTTCCCTTTGTTGTGTCACATCTACAAGTGCATAAACTTGTCATGCTCCCTAATCATAGGCAAATTTTAAAACCTTTTCATTTACTGGAATAAATACCTTTCTTTTTCTCTCTTTTTAAAAAATTCAAAATATGTCTATTTTAGGTAATGTGGAAAAATGAAATGCAGGATTTAGAGACAGCTTTTCTGGAACCACCACTTCTTGCTTGTTTCTGATATGGATTCAAGTTAAATATTGACATGAAATTGCTGCCTCATTTTTCTCTTATAGAGGCATAATAATGATGAAAAAGAGCTTTCTCTATTTCTGTATTACCACCATGAAATGTTTCACATCTCTCTATTTATAGAGACATACATGCTGTGCAACAATTAATATTTTCATAAACATGAGGATAAAAAGAAGAGTTTGCCATTATTCTGAATCAGGGATAATGACTGGATGCTTGGCAGCTGTTTTTAAAGAAGCAAATGAAGAAGACAAGGGCTGCTGATCCCTTGGTCAGGCTGGCTCATGCTGGTGTCTGAGTGGGAACCTGGAGGTAGAACCTGAAATAAAGATTATATTTAGAGTGATGACATGATAATTTCACTTCTTCCACTAGAGCTTGAAATTGCATATTTTTATGTTTCCATGATCTATTATTTCTGAAAGGAACACATGTCTCAGAGCATCCTGCACTGTCACAAAGATCTTGCTGGAGGTGTGAAATGAATCTGTGCCATGTCTGTGTTTACAGACAATATATAAAATATTTCTTCCCTTTACTAACTGTGAGCTGTAAGCATGGGAAAAAGTGTTCAGGTTTTGAAGGGACAGCAAATGTTCCATAATTGAGCTTGTTAATATTATAATAATATAATAATAATAGTAATAATGTAATTTTTAATCGCAATTCTATATCTTGATATGATACAAGAAAGGGAAATTTAGAAATATGCTGAAGTAAAGACATTGCCTGTAAGGAAAGAGAATGAAAACAAGTATAGTGCTGATATAGCTGAGGAACAGAAGTGATTTCAGAGTTGTTAGTAAATATGTGGATATATATAATATACTATGGAAAGGGGAAAAATAGAAATATTAAGCTGAAAATGATAGTCTGAAGAAAAGAAGAATATTTTGATGACTTTAATATTGGCTGCTGTTAAGAAGAGTAGAAGAAATACAAATACATATGGCTTTGTGATAGTAGTGTGATTTGTTTTGTTTCCTGTGTTATATCCTTGCATATGCAGTTCTTCCAGAAAAAGAAATTAAAAAAAAAGAAAAAAAATGGAAAAAAGATCTAACACAAGTAATGATTTTGAATTTATAGAAGAAATTAATTTTGTTTAACAGTTTTCAGTTTAGCTGGTTTAAAAAAATGTATAATTTCAGAAAATTAGTATATTTTCTTTAATACAGCAAAATTAAGTATGACTGTAGCCACTTCATTCTTTTATCCTTTCTTATAGTCTATTTTAACCAGTTATTTCATAGCCTGAAAAAGGCATGAAGAAAGGAAGAACAGACAGTCCTGATGGTAGCTGGGTTAGCTCCAGTGGTATCAAGGGGATGGAATGCATAAAAGGAGTAAGAAGAGATAAAAATTATTGGATATGACTAAAGAAATACTGGAATAATCATAAGCAATGTGATGGTTGCAAGAATTGAAGTCTTTCATTAGATTGACTTATATTGCTGAGAAAAGAAAAACATATTTTGAGGCAGAAGCAGGTTTTCAGCTCTTTAGTTGTGGTCCACTTACTCTTGCTGTGTCCTGATAGACTCTGAATGCCCTTCTCCCTTAGTTTTTGCACAGTATCATTCAACTTTTAGTTTTCTTCAGAACTTGTCTTCAGTTTCAGGCTTAGGAAGTATGGTGGCTGGTTGGAATAAATGTCTCATTACAAGGTAAGTTGGCTGCTCAATACCTGATTTGGTAGATATTTGTTTATTTATGTTTCATTAATTTTCCATGTGTTGTCTTAAAGTTGACATGAATGGTTTGGGAAATTTCTTGTCAAACGCAGAAATTTCTTCAATCTTTAGAATGAGACAAGAAGTTTTGTCTTTACAAGCTCTGTGGCACACTAACCCTAAATGATACCAGTAATGGAGTTCTAAACCTCTCCTCTCCATATGAGGTACACTTGTATAAAATAATGCTGGAACATTATATCTTTAGTCTTATTTAGGCTGATATGTGATTTTAGTGCATAGTATCCCACTGTTTGTAAAAAATACAGCTATGGTAGACTTATGTGTGAAATAGGGCACGTGCTACCCAGATAATTTTGCACTTTGGATCTGCACAAAATCCCTTTGCAGTTTGAAAGAATGCAGGTACAGGTGTTTGTGCAGAATGCAAGGAGCTGCATGCACTTGTGATGCTCCCAATGAACATTTGCGTCATAAGAAAGCTTTCAATATAAATCTCTAGCAAATAACATCAGTGGATCTTAGTGCCCAACTGCCTCTGCAGGGCAGTGGAGATGCCCTGGCATGGAGACTGCTGGGGAGGAGCAGTGGGTGCTGCTGACACTCCTGAACCTGTGCCCTGAGGCACCAATACCACACAAAAGATGTGCAACACCTCATCTCATGGCCCATCACCTCGGGTGCCTATAAGATGGAAAGCAACCTGTGGCACATCTCTTGTGATCAGCTGTCCAGACTACTTAGCAGAAATAATTGTGTTTGTTAGGAATTGGTGTCCCAGAAAACGCAGTGACCACCAGAATCTCTTAGTTCATGGACTGTGGGGGTTACTGGTAGCAGAGTAGTAATGTTAGATTGTTTGTAGATCTAGAACAGTACTAAAAGTGGTGAGAAAACTCTTAGTCCAAATAGTGAGAGGGTCAAGTTTACCTTGCTAACAGCAGAATTTATATTATGTATCTCTATTGCACTCAGCACTGTGAAATATCACTTCTTTTGGTTTATGTTAGGGAAATCATGCTTGCCAAAGCACAGAATTCTGAATTTGAAATTAGAACATTGTTTGTTTGACTGCCATGACATCTGTTTCAGCTGCTTCAGTGCACATGGCTCTAGTTTATTGCATATTCTCTGGAAACAGTTTTAAATTGCAGGGCAGGTGTGTATTTTGAGCATTTTAAGTCCTGTTGTAAGGCTTTTCCTGCACGCATCTGACACTAGAAAATAGGTCACATACAGGTGCCACTGGTATTTTGGATAAAAGGCTTAGACCATTGTTTTCTGGAAGGCATTTTTTGGTGATGCTTTACTAAGACCTTGTGAGAGGAGACAAACATGTGAATGGAATCAACTTTCAGACCTCTGGGATCTGTTACAGCATGAGTTACTCTTAGCAGATAATTAGCTGGGGCTGTTAATCAAGTTTAACAGGTGTTGAGTAATGAACCGAGACAGGGCATCTGCTGTGACCTGCCTCTCACTCTAATCTGGTTAGGGAACCCAATGCCAGTTGGAGCCCAGAATGCTTTGTAGTGACATCCAGCACTGCATTTTCCTGATGCTTCTATCAGTCTTGTGACATTAAACACTGGTGACTTTGAAACAGGAATACGTAAGGAATCAGTCCAAAATTTCCAAAGTGGAGACTATTAATGAATAGCTTCATTTTCTTTATTTTGAAAGCATTTCTTTGCTGAAGTTGAACGAGCAGTTGAACTTTTGTCCATGTTTATATCTGTTTGCCTTCCAAAAGGTAATGAAATCCATTTTAGAGTGCTGCTTGCCTAGGATCATGCAGAGCACTGTTGTCAAAGTGGAAGAAAATTACAGTTTTAGCATGTCATTTCCAATACCTCTTTGCACTAAGAACTTTGCAACTTCCTATTATATATTATGTTAAGTGATTTTGCATATTTAAAGAGATCCAGGCTTTGCTATCCATTGTCATTGAGTAGCACCTTCAACACTTTGACCTTTCTACAAACTCCTGCCTTCACCATTAAGCTGCCTGTTTTTCTCACCATTCTGTCCACAAAGTGGGCAGTGTCAGCTTGGAGTGTGAGGCCACATTTGGAGCTGGCTGACAGGATTGATTGTTAGAGCACCCTTGGGGCTCACTTTGGGTCAATCAAATTGTTCAAGGAAGGGGAACCCAGTGCTGCAGAGTATGTTCTCTGTGTGTTGTGTCTCAATACAGAGTAATTTCCCATGTTTTCATTTTTTTTTTAATATCACCTTACCTCAATTTATTTGCTGTACCCTTTACATCTCTTTCCAACTTCTGCCCAAAAGGAAAAAAGTAACCCAAACTTTAATTTCCTTCCTCTTACTAGATTAATCAGAGATGCTTTAAGCAGAAATTAAGGCTGAGTCATGTTGTGGATATTGCAGTTCTGTGATTCTAACCAAGTCTGAGGCTTTTAGATGTGTTTTGCAATTAAATGGCAAAACCTGTGTAATGTTGTACCTGTGGCTATTTTGCTTCAGAACTCTTTTATAACCTACTTTACTTGTGCTGGTCATTCTGTATCTCTGTGATCAAATTCATAGCAATGTTTCCAGCTATTCACTTTTTCAGCACAGCATAGACTTGTGTATCCAATAATAATTAGCATAATGCATGGAATAAGAGTGTTTATTGCAAGTGGATGATTCAAAGTTGTAACCAACGTTCCTGGCAGAAGAAACAGCAACATTTCTACTGCTGGCAGTGTTTGATACATGTCTTTTGATTGGTGTGAGAGATTATGGTGCTTTCATTTATATAGGACTTAGAGTCTGAGATTTTGATTATAGATCCTTGAAATGATCACAGGAATTAGAAAACCCTCTGCAATATTTCCTTAGATGAGAACTAAAATTCTGATCCTGTGGACTTGGCAGGCAGGTCCCACTGAGCTCAGGAGATTTAGGTTATTGCCCAGGAAGTCAGGAAAAGCTCAGTAGAATTGATACAATATAAAGCTAAAAGTGAGGCGAGAAACAAGCCCAGAATAACTACATGGGAATTCAGAATGAGGGAGATGAAGATATCACACAGCTACAGAGGGAGCAGGAGGAAAATTGAATACAATCAGAAATTGTGGCAGGAAGAGAAGGAGGATCACACAGATTGTGAATTTTAGGTGAGCAGATTCTAGAGAAGATCAGGAGAGGAATATGGACCATTGGTAACCTGGGGATAGGGAGAAAGCATCCCCAGTGCAGTAATAGAGGAGCAGAGTCAGAGCCAGGAGACCAGAGAACCTGTGGTTTGCTGCTCACTTTTCAGGAACAGGTGTGTATAATGTCTGATGTAATTTTTCTTCTGAAAGGTTCTCAGTATGGAGTTGTGCTTGGCTGTTTTTAGAAATATCCTATCTATATGGTTTTTTTTATTTAGGATATGTAATTTTTCCTAATGGGAGCCATTCCTGTCTATTATCTACATTTAAAAGTATGTTAAAATTCCTTGGGAAAGCTCTTAATATACGCGCAAAGTAACCATAATCCAAAGTAGCCATATTTCAAACATGGATATTTGATATTTCTTTTCCCCTACCCTCAAAAGTATGAAAAGTGATTAAACCTATTAAGGACTTATCCAATTTCATTTAAAAAATTCTGGTTTGTAGTGCTGTGATCCTCAAGAACCTCTGGGAAATTGCAAGGAGTCTCATGACAAGTGTGATATTAACCTGTGCCATTATTGCAAGTAACAATTTTTAGAGCTGCTGGATGTGGTTTTCCCTTTCTCTTATTCATCTTGAGACCTTGTTCATCTCTTCTGCATTGCCCTGTGTAACCTTAGGGAGGATTATGGTTCTGCTTAACTGTTTGCCATCTTAAGCCATCTGGATAACGATGCCTTCCTTTGATTGTGGTAGTAAGACACCTTTAACTTTCAGAAAGAGCAAAATTAAATTTTAGCGCTTTGTCTTTCCTCTGGATTAAAAAAAAAAAGGTAATAGATGTCAAAACTTGGGATCCCTCCCTTGATGTTAGGTTTGCCAACATATATAGTGCTGGCTCTCTGGACTCCTTTCCTGCATTCAAAATTAACCTGTCTGCTCCTCTGAGCCCTTAACCCTTGCTCCAATAGATAAATCATTTCCTGGAAATATCTGGAAACTGAATGGTTTTTCCCGCTCAGCAATGTCTTTTCTACAAATGCTTTTGTTAAATAAAGTAGGTTTTAGTACTTCATAGGTTGGTGACTCTTTAGCAAGTTTTAAATTACTTTTAAGTGATATTTTCCTTCCCTTTTTAGGTTTTTTGCACTTCAAATTTTCGTTGTTCTCAGAGTGCTTCAATAACAGGCAGTATTATGTGAGCTTTGTCTTTCTGTGACTGCATAGTGAAATTGCTAGTGAAAGTAGTCAGAGTATTCTGTTCATCTCATTTCATAGATGAAAACAAATTGTCTCTTTAAAGTTAGATGGTCCTGTGTGTTACATCACTGGAAGGCTCATCATGTAGGCTTCAGAAAGCAGTTTTTGTTGTCCAGTCCTTGCTGCTAATTAATTTGCATAGAATATTTAATGCTGTATTTTTTTTATTCATGAAGCAGAAAGCAGCTACAGCTGTGGTTTATCACCTTCAAATTTTTTTTAGTGGCAAAGATGGAGCTTTGCAGAATTTTGCTAATTTCTCCAGAAGGACTTTGGCTTTATTAATTTGACTTTGATATCTTTCTGAGAAGTACGTAATGGACACAATAGAAATGATATGGATGTGTGGCAGCAGGCTGTCATTCTCTGATCCCAGAATGCACAATGCAGTGTACATAAGGATAATGTCTTGGTCTATCAATGCTAGGAGAGGAAACCGAAGTTCCTTTGTGTTTCCCCTGGATTTCTGCAACATACATTTTTCATTATGCCATTTCTACCAAGGAATCATAAGAATCACAAGAAACTCCATGTCAAAAGTGCTTCCATATAAACTTTTCAAGCTTATTCAAACAATCTTAGGAGTCTTGCACTATTTCCACTATGTTTGGGAGGTGCAGAGCTGCCCAGTACTATTAGTAAATCAAAGGAGCAACAAAGTATAAACTAGTATTAGGATAAATTAAAAGCACAAGTTTTTTAATATAAAAATATAAATTGACAGTTGCTTCATTCAACAGTTACAACACTGTATAAGTATGAAGTTTGTCTGTATGAATTTATCTCTCTGTCTATATATATAGATATGGGTGCAGAGATCAACTGTCCAAAAATCACTTTCTTCTTTCCTACCAGTATCTGTTGCTGAAAATAATAAGTTTTAGTTTCTAAACTTTGTCTGTTTGAATCATCTGGCTGTGAAGATCCAATTTTTTTTTTCTAAAGGTAACAGTTTCTATGCAAACTGAGACACAGTCACTCCAGCATTTATGGTAGGAGTGTGATTTGTATGGCCCAATCTAAAACTTCTGCATTGCTTTGACTATATTGATACGTGAGAGACAACTGGAAACAGTGAAAACCCCAGGCTTAGTTACCAAAAATTGTTCTGGCTTTTGGTGTAGAGGAGAAAAGTGCAATGGCTGTATCATGGTTAGGATGCTGCTTCTGAGACTCTGGAAAGGAATTCACTTTGATTAAGCCAGGGCTGAGAAAAAGGCTCTTATTTTCTGTCTGTATGTTGGTGTGCATCTGACAGGTGTCAGCTTCAAAGCCAAGACAAAGACTTAAAAGCTTATTTTGGAATGTCTTTTGGGAGAGCAATTCTTGAAATAAATATTGGATAGGAAAAATAGTTGTGGTGCTTCAGCCAGATGAGAACTCGTAGAGCTTGATGGGGGAAAGTTGGAGGTGGCTCAGTGTGAGCCTGTTTCGAACTCACTGTGTTTGGCAGAGAACCACAGGATGCTGCTTGCTGTTGCAGGTATCAAGAAGCTGCCTCCACTCTTTTACTATTTGCTACTCAGAGTGTTCATGTCACTCATGGTCTTTGGCACTGCAGGAATTGTTTCGGACTGGTTTTTGGGATGGCCTTGAGCTCAGTGTCTGCAGCCTCAGAAGCTTTTTCCTGCACAGCTGTATGTGAGTGTAGCCTCTTGCAGTGGTCAGTACAGTGCCCACAGCAGCACCGACCCTGCACCACGTTCTGCTTATTTGTACTCAAAAAATGAGTTTATAGTATTCTTACTTGCCTTCCCATTTCACTCCCACGCCTCCACCAAATCACTTTTGAGTGATTTGCTTTTGAAGCCAAGCAGAATCATAAATATTTAAAAACAATATTTTAGTATTTTGAGGCCTTGTTCTGGGTTATGGGAAGAGCAAGTGAAGTTGGAATGTAGGAACTACCGTTAATGACTGCAACAGTAGCGTAGGTTTGTTTGGTTTTTTTTACATGCCAGACTTTGTTTGTTTTAGTGAAGTGAACCATATTATATTTTCCTACAGGAAGGAAGCTTCCATGGATCTTGGTTTTTATAATTCTTATAATAGCATCAAACTGAACATTCTTACAGCAGAGACATCTGTTTTCACAGTTGCCTTCTGTAGGAAGAGACTTTGTTTTGTTTTGAAATTCATAGTTCATGTATTTTAGCAGATGATCATATTTAAGCCAGATTCTGATTGTCATCAGTACAAATTGGGAATTAACTCAGTGTATTTCACTTCATCTCTCCCAATTTACGTTAGTGTAAAGGAAAACTGAATCTAATGAATTGGCTGTTCTATTTCTGCGTTTAATTGTGCTGACAAGTATCATTTTTAGAGAAATGAGACAATGCAATTGCAGAGAGCACAGAAAGCTCCAGTATTCTGGCAGCTTATCACATTTATTTTGCTGTCCAACAGAGTGATTAGAAGACTTCATTTGGGTTTGACAAACAGTTTGTGATACTCCAGCCTTCCATATGAAGCTTTGAGCATGCTGACACATTCTTCCAATCTAAAAAGATTTTTAAAAATTTATTAGAATATTTTTTATTTGTTCTTTCAGATACTCCATTCTGTATAGATTTTATAAAACCTTTAGATTTTGTTATTAGGTGGGAAAAGCTCACTCCAGCATGCTGCAGCTACTGCAGCACATTTTCTAAAATGTATGAGTATCAGCTGTGCTCCAAAGGGGACAGCATGAAGCACTGTGTGAACTCTTTCAAATTATACTCCTAAATCTGTGCAAGCAAATGTTCTGACTTTTGAACTTCTTCAAGGCAAATTTGAGAGTCATGCTTGGTTTTGGTGTGTGGAAATTCAACTATAAACCCAAGTATGTTGGGCTCAAATTCATCTATTTTTCTTTCTGGTTTTATTTAGCTCTTAGAATGGAAATAGATGTCCTTAGTAAATCCTGAAGCTTTTATAGCTCTAGTTTTATCTCAGACAAATTATTGGAAAATGCATAATGCCATTGATCTGACTAGAACTAATAGGAGTTTTAAATAGCAAAGAAAATAAGACCTTTAATGCTGAAAACCTCTTCCTCTCTTTTCTTTCTTCCTTCCTTCCTTCCCCAAAACATCAGCAAAAGGAGCTAATAAATGCACTTGATTTATTTTCAAGTGCTGTCTGTCTTTTTCACTTTTCTTTTGAATAGCAGAGTCTGTGCCAGCCCTGGCTCCAGATGTCTGCAAGACAAGCTGTAATATGTTTCAGAAAGTCCCTGTTTGATGGCAATTGTCTGGGGAGAAAAATGAAATAAGCTTTGTCTTTGCTACAGTAACGCTTGGCTCTTGAGAACAACCTCACAAGGAGAGAGGGCATTTCTGATCTAGGATTAACAAACCTCTGTTTGCAGTTGTTTTGGCATATTTGTAGTAAGCACAAGCAGTGGTGCTGTTTTTCTGCAGCACATGCAGATTAACATCCTTTGGTTGTACCTTCCTGCTGCAACTGTTGGGGCAATGGAGCAGAATCAATGAGCCATTCTGGAGTCTGTGGCTTGAAGAACTTTGTCCCAGACATGTTACATAAGACCTGTGATGTTTTGCTCATGCAGAGCAAATATTTTAAGCATGAAATATTTGCTTGGTGGGCCTCACATTCCTGAGAACTTGGAATACTGCACCCATCTTTCTTGGAGATAGTCTCAAATATTTCATTAGAGCAGAAAAGGCCAGAAGTCAAGGTGTTCTCATGCTGTGTTTGCTTTTCAGTTCATGTAACACTTTGCTGGAAGCACAGGATTTTCTTTGCCATCTACACTAGGTAGTGGTCAGTTCAAACTCTGCATGTACTCTGGTGAGAATATTCAAGGCATGTAATTTCCATGTTGAGAAATTTGGGCAGCATGACCTGTGTGCTTCTCTTGCTGGCAACATCCTTCAAAGCATTTAAAATGGAAAGAAAATGCAAGGGATTCCACCTGTGACCAATTTTTAAAGAAAGGACGGTCACAGCAGAAATTATCTAACCTCACCAATCCTGACTTTACAAAGGCATAATTTATTATTAATGTTTTTTAAGGTTAAACTTGCTCATGTGTGTCAGATATAATCTAACTAATTCCATGTTCTTGGCTTATGTGCCACACTTAATTGCAGCAATTGGAAAGGATTTCAGGAAACCATGTTCACAGTGTCAAGTGGGTTACATTTTCTTGTTTGTTAAAAATGAAAAATTCTGGGAGTTAGATCTTGGCTGTAACAGAATCAGCTATATTTCTCCTGCACTGTGAGTTTCTTACCAAGTTGGCTCATTTTTTTTTTTTTTTGTCCTTTATTCAATTTTCAGTGGAAACATAGTCAGCTGTAGCCAGAAAAATGAAGCTAAAAGTTCCTTAGGAGATTTTGTACATATTTGATAAGATTCTGGAAGATATGTCTGTGTAGATTTGCTTTAGTGAAGAACAATTACTGAGTGCTAAGTTTCCAAACAGGTTGGAAAAATAGGATACAAGATTTGGTAGACTTGCTTTCCTAGAAGTTATCTTGAATAATTTGCTCACTGAATATGGCTTTTCTCATTGGTGTTTTTTGTCCATGTATTAAGTGAAGAGATGGATTATCTTTGTTGCTGGAATGGCTAGATAACAATTAGACAGGGATAGGAATGTCATAATGCTCTACTCCTGAACTGTATCATAGGAATAGTACAAGAAAATTAAGTCTTATGTTTGCTACTAGTTTTATTTACTACTCTATTTACCTATTTTATTAAAAGCTATTTAAAATAGGCTTGGGTTTGTTTGTTTGTTTGGTTGGTTTGTTTTGTTTTTAATTTCTGTGTATTAACATTCTTTGCTGATTTAGAAATTACAGGTTTTGAACCATATTAGACCCTAAGTCTCAACCTGTGCTCAGCTGAATGCAATTTCTCAAATAAAAGTCTGCATTAATTTTGTACTTAATGTGGGAAGAAATACTTGCCTTGCTCTTGATGCAAGGCTGGTTGAGGACTCTTGTTTGAGTAGTTGCTCCTAATTGGAAGCTTTTCTTCTTCCAATTGTCTTTTTTTATTGGCACTGTAGTAATACTGTTACCTCCATTCCAATCCAGATATGAATGTGGATTGTCTGACAGCTTTGTGAGTTAGTCATGGATGTGTAAATTGCACCATTCTGTACCTTGTTTCTGTCTCCTCTTCTAAAAGGCATTCCAAGGGTCTTCTTGGAATTTTCCACTTTAGTGAAATTAGTCTATGATTACAGTCACCAGTCTGATCTGGGCTCTTCTTTACTAGAGGAAGGCTGATATTCACCCTTCTGGATCCTGAGGCCTTGGAGAACCCATTTTCCTGATAGTTCTTTTTCTTCTCCTCTCTAAATAATGTCCTGTATTAAATGTAGGTACAGAGAAGAAATCAAATTGTTGTAAGAAAAAGCTGGCCTGTTATAGCCCCTGATTGCTGCTGGAAGTGAAATATTGCAGAATAGACCAAATCAAACCTTTGGGAGGTGAGATATGGAGAGAAAACCTTTCCTGGCTTATAAAATAGCAAGGGAAGTAAACAAATACACTCTATTTTCCTTGCTATTGAAAGCCAAATTGTCCTTTTTCTATTAGGAGTGTTTTGCTATTCTTTTGGAAATCTCTTTTAATTAAGGCTGTATAATATGTTTCCAAGGATATGAAAGAAATAATTCACCATGGCTCCAGCAGCCACTGTTCCTTCCTGATGAAGAAAAGCAAATATTTCCTATCACTGGGAGAAGCAGCAATGATTAGAAATAGTCTATAGTCAGGAATCAATTAGTCTTTCTCTGGACAACTTCAAAACATCATTGGCCATTTTGCTGTGTGATTCTTGTGGTGTGATGATACTGCAGCAGGGTGTTGTCATCCTCATTGTGCTGGGACATTGCTGGCAGTAGCTCTCCAGCACATGAACTAATAGAGGCTTGGCTGAACCCATTTAAAAGTTACTGGGATGCTACAGAATGTTTGCAATATCATCACAGAAACCACTGCAGTGGATTTGACACAGAGTAAGGGCATCCAAATAGAACCAGAATGACTCTGAACTCCCCAGCTCATAAAGCTGCCTGCCAGCCTGGAGGTGTTGTCAGGGTGCTTTTATCCAAAATGAACACAGTCCAGTTTCTGCAGTGTCAGGTGGACAAAGAAGAATGTTTTATTAGCTTCCTGTACTAACACAGAACTTGCTCAGAGTAATTCTTGGTTGTCCCAAAAAGAGCAGGAGGTGAAGAGGGAGCACTGACCACTGTGCCAGTGACCCTGGAACTGAAGGAGAATCTCGTGTGTGCTCCTCAGAAGTACAGCAGGGTTTCAGCTCCTGCCCGTGCTGCTCCAGGACCTGTTAATGCCTGCTCAGGCACAGTCTCCCCCTCCCCTCACCTTCACAACCCAACCTGAATTCCTCTGTCTGCTTTTTGGTCATTAGCTTAGTCTCCTTCACAGTGTATGTTCATCAGAGGGAAAAACTGCCCGAGAAGAGGCAAGGTTAGCNAAAAAAAAAAAAAAGAGAATCTTTCTGCATTGCAAAAGGTGACGTCCTTCTAAAAGGCTTCAGTCTGCTTTTTGTTCAACATTTTGCTGGAGAACTGTCCGTCTCATTCACTTCCTCACTGCTAATGAAGAGGAGCACTGACAGCACTGGCTCCAGGTGTCTGTCAGGACAGCAATAAAGGTTTCAACCATACTCCAGTGTGATTGTGTTTGATAGGTAAAAACAGACAGATGCTAATTTCAAAATTCAACTTTCAAGCAGACAATTCTCTGTATGTCAGGCTAAGAAAATGAAAAGTATATGTAGCTTATAAAAACAACTCACTGAGTTTTTTGTGATTAAAATTATTAAATTAATCTTTCATTTTAAAGTGCTGATCAGAATTTTTACCAATAAGGCATGTGCATTTATTTTCTGCAGACACTGCAGTTTTACTGTCTTCCTTCAAAACAGAGATGCTGGAAGTGAATCAAATGTGATTCACTGGACATACAATGACTACCTTTGAACAGCACTAATGGCTCCAAGAGCAGGATGTATCTGGTATCATCTCTAATGTACAAATCCTCTAGTTAGTGGGGTTAAACAAAGGTGGAGTTAGACAAAAGCCAGGCCACTATATTCCTCTCTTTTCCTTTGCTTCCTCCTGCTAGTCTCCCTTTTACATCTTATTTTTAACTTCCATTTTAGATGTGTCACGAAAGTGCTTTTGTCAGATTATTACTTTATTTATATAAAGGTTAAAGGTTTGGCATGGGACTGAACAGCACTCTCCAGTTTTTGCTTTCCCTTCAGGGCTCCAGGAAAGCTCTGTTAGGAATTGGTGAGGGACTGCTGGACTTGTCGATTCAACAATTGTTTGGTGTGAATGTGGCATCTACTTGAACATTTGAGAGACCTCATTTGTAGTACAAGTAGTAAACATTTTATGAGCATGCTTAAGTGGCAGAATTAACCAGCCTTCAAGTTCTCAATGGACCACTTTTAAATATAAAATAACATGTCATACAAGTTTGCAGCTTCTATATAATTAGATGAAATTGTTTACTTTTAATGGTATTAAGGCTTATATATGAAAGAGGGCAGTATTTATTTCCAGAATGCACCCTTTTCTCCCTCCACTAGGTAAATTTATTGTCAATATGCTATTCTGTACCATGTAATTGAATGAAAATTTAAAGTTTTTATCTGGAAATTGCATTGATTTCCTTTTTGTTCCTTGGATAGTCTTCAAAGTGATGGTACTTGTGGCAAATGTAACTTTATCAACAGTCCCACAGTATGTTATTTTCAGCTACAAAGCACCATGAAAGTATTCAGAGAAGTAAATAAAAGCTCTGAAGGATTGTTAGGATGGACAACTGCAATACCATCACCATCAGAATTACCCTAAATTCATTGCATACTCTGTGTATTTAAATTAGTGTGTTGGTGAAATAAATGGGGACATATGTTACCACAGGAAAGTAGAAGGAGATGACAATCCATTAAGCCCTGACAGGTATTGTAGGCTTGAGAATGAATAATGAAAAAAGTGACAGTAATTAAAACATGTTTACCTAAGATGACAATTATTTGAAATACGGTTGCATAGTAAAGACCTCATTAGGAGCCAGACTCTGTACGTAAAAACTGTACTTATGCCAAGGGGTAATTAATTTGTTCTGGTAGGTGAGTGATAGGTCACTTGTGTTTCTGTCTCACCTTGTTTATATTTGATGGTAATGGAGATGATATCGTACTTTAATCTCTCATATAGTTTACTGTTCAACATGATGGTTTTATTTCTGCTTTTAAATGAACTTATCTTTATGGATTCTGAGTGAAGACATGGTCAAGTCTTGAAAAGTATATGGACTTTCAAACAATGTGTTCTGCATAACAAGATTTCCTGTTGCTGAAATAGTTGTTGCAGCCTATTTGCACCTTGTATCTCCCAGTTTTTACTTTGGCAGAGTGGAACTAAGAATTATAATTGAACTACTACAGTTTCAGGAGAGTCTTTGAGAGATGTAAAAATAATCCAAGAAAAGAAGTTGATACATTTTATCTTACCTTGATAGGCAACTTGAATTATGTTTGCTCTCGACTGGAATTTCCAGGAAGTCTCAGTACTCTGAGGTTTGTTCAAGCTCATAGAATCACTGGACATGTAACATTTACAATGTTCTAAGTGTCCCAAGAATGGTTATTTAATTTTTTTAGAGTTCAAACAACACATGCTGCTGAGGTGCCTGTCAGTCTTTAACATTTTCAGAGCCTTGTCTAAGGATGTGATACAGATTTATATTTGTGAGTAACCTAAGAAGAAGAGCTGAAGATTTGTGAACTATTTTTACATTCACTTTTTGGATGTAATTTTATTTTTCCCTTATTGGTAAGTGCTTACAAAAGCATAAAAAAAAAGACAGGTGGCCACTTCATTTCCCCTCTCTTCCTTTCCCACTTGCCATCCTGTGTCATAGTCTTCTGCCAGAATTCAACTCTTTTTGACTACAAAAGTTTGGCGATGTGAAAAAGGTGAAGCTTATTGAGAATCCCTGAAGGATTTTTATTCATTATTGCATTTGAAATACACTGTGTATAATACAACACAGTAAAATAATGGTAATATACATTACAAAGCTGTCTTGGGGATGGTTTATTATCCTATACCATTTTGGTGGTGTTTGGTCTGTTTTGTTTGTGCTGGGGATGGCTGCTGTCCCTGCCCCAGCCCCATGCAGCCTGGCTCTGGGGCTGTCACAGTAAACAGGAGCCAGGCCAGGGTTTCCAGAGGGAGTTGAGGGTGAGAAAGAGCTCTGCCTTTGAGTGCCTTCTGTTCCACTGGGCATTGGTGCCTCTGACCAGGGATCCTGCTGGTTCTGTGGGTTTTGCCTGCTTCTTTTTGTTGTTTGGTTTTTTTTGCTTCCGTACTGTGACTGAGCTTGCCAGCTTGGCTTCTTTTGCTGCTCTGCTGTCGGGAAGCCCCGAGCCAGTGCGTGCCCTGCCAGAACCTGGGAACATCCTCGTTTTCCTGCCGGGGGCTGCCCCCCATCACCCTCTGCACAGCCCGGACCCAGGGATCAGCCAGCCCCGGTGAGGAATCCCAAAGAGCCTTTTACACTGTAGCTGTTTGCCCTCTGCCTCTCATTCCAGCTTGCTGCTTCCAAG
>VZTR01001032.1:84271-106338 GCA_013400775.1 Chaetops frenatus | reverse complement strand
AGCAATGCATTGTGCTGACACATTATACCAAGAATATAGGAATAACTCAACCTCAGGGGAGGAATAAAGCACTAGCTTAATATTTAGCATTTTCTTTTTCTCAGTTTATTCATGACAAACTCAAATTTGTATGTGTACTTGTTGCCGTCCAACTCTATTGAAGTTAACTGATGTATGTTTTTATGTTGGGTTTGCTTCCAAGACTAATGCTTTACTATAACATACACAATTTAGCATGTTTTTCAATGTGCAGTATTATTAAAAGGTGAAGAATTGCATTTACTTCACTAAAAAGGCCTAAGCTATCCGGTACACCAACTAGAATGTATGTAGAACATGGGACAAAGTTGCTTTTATTCTGTGCATAATAACTACAACTGCTGTCATTCTCTGTTGCCACTATATTCTCATCACATCAAAATCAGTTTCAAGCATCACCTTCCTTGCCCAAACTAGATTCCATTCACCCAAGACCTTCATATCAGTAACTAATAACTAAAATCCAATAAGGATGTTGCCTTGCTTACACACATTTAGACAACATGAGAATACATTTAGACAATGTTGTTTTAATGAATTACTTGGTGAGAAGTTTAAAAGAAAATGGAAGAGCATCCTTACATATGTATATATATCACCATTCTTTACTTACTCTTTGAAGAACTGGTAACAGCATATTTAAGGGATTGGTCAGATTAGTTCCTAGAATTATAAATCCTGAGTCGAAGCCAGCTGAATGCAGAGCTTTGTCCAAACTGCAGGAATTAGAAAAACTGGGTAAGTACTGTGGTTCTCCCAGAGCTTTGTCTTTAGTTTTAAAAGAGTAGCTCAAAAGAAAAAAACCAATGTGAATCTAATCCCAGAGAGTGACAGCTGTCTAACATTATATAGACACATGCTTTGCTTTAGCATACCCACAGCACTTGTTCTGTGAAAGATACACTGATTTCTGCATCTCCTCACCATTTTTGCTTTTCCCTAGTTTAGGTCATAAAGCTTATTTTCCCAGCCTGAAAAATCAAAAATGCCAATATTTGAGACCTCTGGTTAGTTCAATCCACATTAAATCACCAGATTTGCAGCCAGCTATGTTGCTTTCAATACCATGAAACCATTCCAATGCAATGTGCATCAAAATGGATTAAACATGTCACTTACTGCAAGAATTTAAGCACCTCTTACCCAGTCAACAAAGTACCTACATGCACTAAGATCCATTCAAGCAAGCAGAGCACTTCTGTAATCTGAATTAAACTTTCTGAACATATATGCTTAACTTCACTGCTGAATCAGAACTGCTTTCAGCCTGAAACATGTTCTTCTGTTAATTTTGGTACATTTTGCTCCATTTCAGTACATACTATTATAATGAGAAGTGCAGCTCTATTGACAGAAATGTAACATAGGAAAGAAGGGGGCTGAGGCACATCGCCAATTCTTATATTAGAGCAGAAACTAGGTAGTTTAAATGGCCAAGGAAAATGCTGTAATGTACTTACTTTGACAAGAACAGAGAGACAGTGAAGAGCAATGCCACGATGATGAAGAACACTCCCCACACAATCTACAAGTAAAAAATTAAAATAACTGAAAGCAGTTTATGCAAGAAGTAAACACTTTGTGTCAAGAACAATCTAATGATCTTGGAGCACTTCAGAGCTTAAATATGCTTGAAATAGTAACTTTTTGGTAAATACTTGAGAGAAGTGCTCACAAAACTTTTACTCTGTTAAACATTGTGAAGTACAACACACGCTCTAGTGTCATACACAAATCTGCACCAATGTCAAAAGTGACAATAAATGAACACAGCATTTAGCAGAATTCACAACCTGTATTCGCTATATTATGTGGAAAACCTTAACTATGTAAATGCATTTTATGTTTAATTAAAGAGATTTGAGATTGGTGCCTTGACCACCCCTCCTGTGTGCTTGCCTTCCAACAGGAAGCAACCTGTGCACAGCTCACAAGGAACATCTCACCCTTCCTGAGTAAAAGCTCCCTTCTGTAGCACTATTTTAAAATGCACTAAGACTAAGTCACTTGGGAGTGATGAAAAACTCAACCAAGCCCAAATGCCAGGTCTTCCTTAAAACACAGGAAAGTGTTATGCCTACCAAACACAGCACTTGAGCCAGGAACTGATTCTCCAAGCTATCTCACCCAGAGCAACTCCTGTTTTTCCTGGGTTATCAGCTAGTTCAAGAAACTCGTCCCCTTTCTTACAGGTTTTCTCCCTCACAATCTTTTCCCTGGGGAGTTTAGGGGATGATACACAGAAAAGTGCACAGACAGTAAACCCATTCAGTTACAGTTCCAACGGTTTCACTGTATTTTCCCAGAAACCTTAGTCATGGAATACAATCAGATAAGTGCACTGAACTTCCCAAAACAACATTTTCCTATTGCTAGACCTGAGACCTAGACAGTTATTTTAAAATTCTACATGCAGAAACACAATGCATGGTCTTCCACATGAATGAGGAAGTTTCATAGTTTATTTTATTAGCCTCAAAACCTGGCACATAACCATCATGAAAAGGTTGAGAAATTTATTACAGCTGCTCCTTAAAGACACTCAGTTACAATGCTATTATTGTTCATTAAATTCTGAAGATAAACTTCCATCTGCAAACTCAAAAAACATTAGAACATCACCTACAAAACAACTCAAATTATGTAGGTCTTATTAGATATAGATTTAGAGATCAATATCAAGGTAAGTATTAAGTTTTGTGTTTCCACATAATTAAATGTACTAAGATTTTACCTCTCCCCAGCAATCTTCCACTAGGTATTAGCTGTTTGGGAAACAGATATTCAAATCAATTGAGGCCAAGACTCTGAATCCCATATTGCTTCACTATCTTCTGCCAGCTATGGTCACTAGACAAGTATTTTTATCTCTTCTGGAATATGTTTATCTTCTGAAGTGACATCTAACATTTAGAAATATTTGGGTTAGGGTTTTACCTCCTATCCCTGCTCCCAGATCAGTCAAACTAAGCCATTGAATCTATGGATAATTCTGAAGTGTTACTAAGATAACCATGGAATTTCAGACTTAATTTAATAGGAGCAGAAATGATCCACAAACAATTTGTACTTGTTGAAAAAGCCTCAAAGATAACTTCCAAAAATTGCTAATATTCACTCTGTAGACACACTAAGCTCAGCAAAAGAGGTGCTTCTCCAGGGAATGGAGCAGACATTTCCACCCCAGCCTGTTAAGAGGACTATGCTGAAGTAGATAGCCACACTTAGCCCATGGAGAATCCCACATCAAAACAAGAGGATATTTTCTAAAGGAAGCTGTAGCCTATAGAGATCCCACATGTGCTTCTGAAAGGAACTACAGTTCATGGAGTCCACTCACACTGGAACAGAAACAAAGTGTGAAAAGGAAGCAACAGCAGCGTAGAGGTGTTATGGACTGATGGAAACTCCCTATTCCCCTCTGTGCCACTTCAGAGTCAGGACAAAAGGAGTTGACCTTTGCAAAGAAGGAGTGAGGATCTCTGTTCATGCAGATCCCAAAACAGAGCACTTGATTTTCTTATAATACCTTAGGCATCTCCAGTTTGTTCCCAATGCCTGTGAAGTACACCATGAAAATACAGATGCAATACTGCCAATTAATCATTGTTGAGCAGGCTTCCATGTTTCATATCCTATAGTCTTGTTCACATATTTAACAAACATAGCTATGTGCTCTGGAGTTCTTTTCCCCTAAATTTTTTTTTTTAAAAACTCTTGTAGTATACCACATTTCTCTTGTTGCTGACAGTATCGGATTGAAGCGTAAGAAAGCATAAAAAAGGGGAGGCAGGAGATGTTACATTTTGTAGAAAAATATTAGACTAATTGAACATTACTCAACAACCCCACATGGGCCAATACTCAGTTCCCTGGGATCTTGAGATGTGCAGCTTTTGACTGAATTGAAAAACTAACAGCTTCATCTTTGAGTTAGCTTTGAGTAAAACAATTGTCAAATGAGGCTTTCTACTTAGAGAAAAAAGTTTTGCCTTTGTTTAACAAAAAATCACATGCTGATACTTAGCAGTAATAAAACAAAGCAAGAACACTTGAGGACACTATACAAAGACAATATGACAAGAGAAGTCTGAACATACACACTAAGCTAACACTGTAAAAGACCTTGAAGATTAAGTTCAATTCCTGAACATGTTATTCTGTTCTGTTAGTCCCAATAAGAGCCTGTAACTCCCATGAATTGATCATTCCAAATACAAAGCAGAAAAAGGATTCCCTATCTAGTACTTGCTTCACAAGAAATTGAATTTCTCTTGAAGTCTGAGAAGCAGACACATATTTTAAGAGTAATATCCAAATTGAAGATACTGAAGATTAAAATGTTAGAACAGTAAACAAAGCTCCAAGATACTTTCTGCACTTCCACATTGAACAGAAGTACTATATACAGATATTGAACAGATTTTCACCTTTTCTTAAAGCCCAGTTGAACAATTGACAAGTTATAGATCTGCAGAGACATCCCAAATGCTCTTCAAGCAACAATAAAACAGTTCTGCAAGAGTTAACATGTAATTAAGTGACAGACATTACCACCTTCACAGGACAGCTCTAGTCTAAGTAAACAAGTTCTCTGGCATGCTTCATAGCACAACCATAGTCTAAGTAGAAATCTGTCAGGAAAAATTATCCACCTGCAACTCTGCTTTAGTCTGTGATTCATGAGTCAACAACTCACAGCAACTGTCACAGTTACTAAGAGAACACAAAGCTTTGAAACCACAAAAACAAGAAGACACTGGAATACCATCCTTACTGTAGGTGATAAGCTGTAACTAATGATACTGTACACTTTCCTGTGAACACAAAGAACTATTAAAGTGCCAGAGACAAAATATATGGCCAATATATTTCTCAAATATGAGCTTCATGTGAAAAGTTACAGAAGCTTAATACACAATCTGTATCAAGAATTTTTTACATAAAGAAGCCTCCAAACTGTTAACATGAATTGTTAGGGATATTTGCCCTTTCAATGAAAGAGCTAAGTCTATATTTGTAATGTGTCCTAGCAAGATAACTCCACTAAGAATTGCACTCTGAAAGCTTTTGTTCAGCTGCAATTTCAGCCCATTGCCTTCAGCACTCAGCATTAACAGCAGCAATGACAGAAGAATTTGTTTACAACCCACCGCCCTCTCCCCAGCTTTCCCAAAAGCAGCCTACAGTTGAAGGTAATGCTGAAATCTAGTTGGCAAGAAATACTTTATATGGCGATACTGTCCAGTAGTACAAAAAGTACTAGTTTTCAAAACCAGGTGTCTACTGAAAATCAAAGTCCCAAGATCAGAGATCAAGATACAATCTCCTTTCCACTGGTTAAGTATCATAACATTAGGTTCTATTCAGCTAGCTTACCATTTATCAAGTAATTCCTTGCCAAAATGCTTGTTCTAAACGCATATATTATCAAAGAGTATCTCATTTCCACTGGATACATGTAATTTAGAATAACCTAAGCTAACTGACAGCTATAGAATTCTTCCTTCTCTTCCTCTCACTTTCATGTTTGATAAAAAAGTAAGATATTCAGATTTTCTATGGCAATAGCACTAAAGTAGGTCAGCTAGAATTTGTTCATTTTTAATTTTAATCCGAGTTAGGCAAAGTAAAAGACTTTCCAACAGCTGAGATTTCACTATAGGGCTATCATTGTGCAGTACTGGAGTAAATAAACAAAAAAAGCAGTTGATATTCAGGGTGGTAATTGATAAACTTGAGTTGTGATTTATGTGGGAAAAAGGAAGTTGGAAGTTATTTCAATATAAGTATCAAAAAGTGAGAAGTTTTACCTTCAGAGGTCGAATAGCTTCACAGAACTTTGTCCACCAGCTTTTCTCAATAGATTCCAGATGCCTCTCTCTCCTCCGAAGCATCCTTAATCTCTCTTCTAGCTGTTGTAAAGTCCGTCTATCCCTCGATGACAGAGGACGACCATCTCTGCACTGGTTACAAAAAGAGTGCAAAAGATAAAGAGGCACCAAATGAAGAAAACAGACTACTTAAATTATTTACAGCTCTAGAGAACTTGTAGTATGTAATTCATGCATATAATTTCTATGAATATCAAGACGCTGAAGCACAGAAGTCACAAGTTGCAACAAGAGGAATTACTATTAGGTAGCAGAAACCACTTTTCACAATGAAAATATTCAAAAATTTTAACAGAGTGGATAGTCTCCATGGCTAAAAATGGTTTAAAAGCACAGCCATGATCTAAATAACCTGATCTAACCTGAAAGATGTCCATATTTTGCGTGAAGGGCTGAACACAGTGATTTTCAGGTCCCTTCCCATTAAATTCCATGATTAAGCCTATATATCCTGCTTGGTACTTCTTTTCTTTCCAACATTCTACTAGATATTCAGCTATGTTTTTTGAGCAAGAAACACAAGTCATATAAGAGGTAGCATCACCCCAAGAATTAGTTGAATGTACCAGATAGTTTGTTTGATTATTATGTTTAAGAACATATTTTAATTTTGAGCCTTTAAACACTGAGCAGAAACCATTACACTCTGCTGTAAACTGAGTAGCACATCCTTACAACTCAGTTATTTGCTATACGCAAAAGAAACAAAACAGGCATTAGGTAGCTGAACAAAAATTGTTTCCAACATTGTAGTTAGAAAATGCTAGTGTATTACAAACTCATACTTGGATTAAAAAAAGATTCTCCTACAGTACAAAATGCACTAAAACTGTATTTTAAAGTTTTGAAATGCCTTATTAATTTTATCTCATTTTAAAGGATCCTTCCTGCAAATAATGTAACACTTTATACCAATGAAGTTATAAAAAAATAAAAGAAATTTGTCAAAAAGACTAAGACCACATTATAGGCATACATAACACTTACATTGGAGATCACAACGTACTTATAATAGGAACACATGTACTTGTACCTGTACAGCACCTCTGTGACTCAGAAAGGACTTTTTGACAAAAGTTCAAGCTCCTAACCTGCAAGTTCAAGTTTCAATTATTTAAGACTAATGACAAACCTGCCAGATGTAGTAATAATAAAAGAATATACTACATATTGAATCTCAGTAGCATACCTTCGCACTTCTAGTTTTTACTGTAAAGTACTCTCAGTAATACTCACTTTCTTCACAACTTAATGCACGTATAACTGAAGAACTATGATTTTCATTACAGAATGTGGTGGAACCCTGACCAGAATCCATAAATCAAGAAAGATTACTTCGCACTAAAGGTCCTATTACAATACAAACATAAAATAAGAACTTTCTACTTTTTGATCCTATTGTTTAGCCAGACTGAACAAGAAGACCAGTTGCATGCAAATTCTCATAATCCAACAAGGTCTTCTGTAATAAGTAATGATTGATTTGTCACAGATTTCTCATTTTTCTCATACTGATTTCAGTAAGGGATGCCTTTGTTGCTGTAGTACTTTGTGGAAAATCAAAACATGGTAATTTAATCAGACTACTTTTTAGATTTCTTTATTCAATAAAACATCTAGAACACTGAAGGTGCCCACACTATATGGAGGTAAGCCAAGTATCAAGGGAAGACTGTTGGAACTGCTTCAACTTCTGAGGTCTACTATCACAGAGCACACAACAGCACAGGTGGGCTGCCAGGATGGAAGCAAGGCACCTCAATGCCACTTTGCCCAATCAAGGCTGTGAAAACACTGGTCAAGCCATTATATGAAATGGGTTGCAAAAAGAGGCGGGAGATTTTCCCCTATCATCTTGTACATAAAGAAATCTTACCCTCCTTTGGCTTGCACTCAGAGGTTGTTAAAAGCATCTTGCTTACAGGAGCCACAGCATTCCCATTAGCTGCAAAGCCATCATGGGTTTACAAATGGTGTTCACATCCTAGGGATATTTAGGACTCAGAACAGCTTTCCATATGTAAGCTATTCATAAAGAAATTATTTATAACAGCAAGGTACATTAACTGGGAAGCAAGAATATCTGGAGCTGTTATTTATTCATAAAGATGATTAATAGCTTGATGAATCTAAATCATGACAGCTCTATGTGGCAAGTATCCACTGTTAATGACACTGCACTGAGTGAGTCAACAAACCGGATGCTGTTTCTGGTAGCAGACTAAGTGAGGTTAATATCTGCAAAGCATTTCTTCCATCCAAGCAGGCTGGAGAAGTTTGAGTTTAATTTGTTAACACTTAATATGAGACAAGAATAGCTACTGCTCCAGGACTGACATAAAGAATGCAATCACTGTTACACAAGTGACCACATGTGTTTCAAAATAACTCAAATAACTGCAAGCTATTCATTTCTGACTTGCTGTTCTTTTTGGAACAAAGTCTACAGCATGACCATGAGCTAGTAAGCAAGGAAAAAAAAAACCTTACCTTTGATTTAATCCTCAATAAATGTTGCTCCACTTCTTCAATATCTTCAGTGTTTTCTAAACGTTCATAAGATGCACTGGTAGTTCCCTTAATCAAGTTTAGAGGCAAAGCTGACATACCATAAGCCTAAAATAAAAAGGAAACATACCTATTCAAATTTTCTGCAATATATTTTCATCTGATAAGGTTGCTCTGTGTTGTAGCTATGAGGTATCACTACTGGATGGTTTTTTCACCAAATCTGCATACTCTTACTAAGGCAACCAATTCCTTTCCCTTTTTGAACAAAACATAATATGCTATGCAAATGCCAGTATCCCACATTGTTCCAGTGGTACTTAAGTGGCCCATGATCACTCAGACATGTGTCTTCATATAAGCAGAGCACACTGATGATTTATCAAACCAGCCCTTGTTTTTTTGTAAATCACATAGCTTGCACAAACCTTAACTTTCCCACTTCAGATCAAAATCAACATTTTGTACATGACAAAAATTTCTAGATATTGGACATTAATAGTTTTAGAAGCAAAGTATAGACAATTTCTTTGCAGCCAGCAGTCTTCAAGCTGCTTTTAAAATAAATTTGGGTTGAAAGTACTCAATTTACTAAAACCAAAATTCTGCAGTAAAAAGGCAGCAAAAGTTATGTGAAAACTGAACTCGGTTACAATCCAAGACTGCTCAGATACCCATTCACATTCATAAATTTATAATTATATATAATTTATTCCTCATTATAAATTCCATATCATTCGAAGTGTTTTGCCAGCTTCTACATGAACAGTATACCAAGATTTCTCCAAAGCAAGGTCCATAAGCTTTCCACTAACATAAAAAGAAATATATTTGAGGCAATGTAAACAACAAGAAAATGGTATTATTTTCTCTCTGTTACCCTATGATTCTTATGGATCAAGGCCAAGATCAGAAGTTTCTCCAAGCAGCTTAGACACATTAGCCGTAAGCTTGTAATTTGTTTATTGTGGATGATATGTTCCTCTTGGTGCAGAGCTCAGCAGGAAGGTTCTTTTCTCTCTCAGCAATTAACACACACATTTTACTAGCCTTTCATATCTGAACACTTGCTAACTTCAGAGAAATGTTAAGGCTGAAAAAGATCTCTCAGATTATCCAGTCTAACCAGTAACCTAACACGGCAAAGTCTACCACTAAACCATGTCCCTAAGTGCCATCTCTAAAAGTCTTTTAAATACTTCCAGGAAGTCTGAAGAACAGTTTTCTAGATTTTCACAGAAATACCACTCCCTCCTTCAAGTACAGCTTTACATTTCCTACTGAGAATAAATTTAACACAAATGCTAGCATGTTAAAAATGTCACCATGCATGCTGTCATATCATGAGTTTTCTGTACACAAGACACAATTAGACCTGTTTAGAAACCTACTTTGACATACTGAAGTCTCATGCACTGAACCCAGAGCAAGTCACAGTCCATTTTTTGATTGTATTTTTGAAAACACCGTAATTTAGCTGGACTTGACAACTGTCCATAAATCAGTGTCAGCTCTCCCTTGAAAATATCTCCTTTAAGAAGATTAAGCTGCTTTGTCACCTACATGAGGCTGCAAATATTGTCTGCCTGACTTCAGCAAAGCCTTCAACACCATATCCCATAGCATCCCCTTGGAAAAGCCGGCAGCCCACAGCTTGGACAGGTGCACTCTCTGCTAGATTAAGAACTTGCTGAANTCTAGATTTTCACAGAAATACCACTCCCTCCTTCAAGTACAGCTTTACATTTCCTACTGAGAATAAATTTAACACAAATGCTAGCATGTTAAAAATGTCACCATGCATGCTGTCATATCATGAGTTTTCTGTACACAAGACACAATTAGACCTGTTTAGAAACCTACTTTGACATACTGAAGTCTCATGCACTGAACCCAGAGCAAGTCACAGTCCATTTTTTGATTGTATTTTTGAAAACACCGTAATTTAGCTGGACTTGACAACTGTCCATAAATCAGTGTCAGCTCTCCCTTGAAAATATCTCCTTTAAGAAGATTAAGCTGCTTTGTCACCTACATGAGGCTGCAAATATTGTCTGCCTGACTTCAGCAAAGCCTTCAACACCATATCCCATAGCATCCCCTTGGAAAAGCCGGCAGCCCACAGCTTGGACAGGTGCACTCTCTGCTAGATTAAGAACTTGCTGAATGGCTGGGCCCAGGGAGTGGTGGAGAACAATGATGCATCCAGTTGGCAGCCAGACACTTGTGGTGTCCCCCAGGAATCTGTGTTGGGCCCAATCCTGTTCAAGGTCTCTACTGATGATCTGGCTGAGGGCACTGAGACTGCCATTAGTAAATTTGCAGAGGACACCAAGTTGGGGGAGAGTGTTGATCTGCTGGAGGGTAGGAGGGCTCTGCAGAGGGACCTGGACAAGCTGGGCTGATGAGCCCAATCCAATGGTATGAGATTCAACAAGACCAAGGGCCAGGTCCTGCACTTTGGCCACAACAACCAACTGCAGCACTACAGGCTGGGCACAGAGTGGCTGGACAGCAGGTAGGCAGAAAGGGACCTGGGGGTGCTGATGGACAGCCAGCTGAACAGGAGCCAGCAGTGTGCCCAGGTGGCCAAGGCACCCAGTGGCAACCTGGCCTGGATCAGCAACAGTGTGGCCAGCAGGACCAGAGCAGTCATTCTTCCCAGCCATGGTGAGGCTGCACCTCGAGTCCTGTGTCCAGTTCTGGGCCCCCAATTTAGGAAGGATGTTGAGATGCTGAAGCAAGTCCAGAGAAGGGCAACAGAGTTGGTGAACAGTCTGGAGCACAACTCCTATGAGGAGTAGTTGAGGGAGCTGGAGTTGTTCAGGCTGGAGAAACGGAGACTCAAGGGAGACCTTATCCCTCTGTGCAACTGCCTGAAAGGAGGCTGTAGCCAGGTGGAGGTCAGTCTCCCAGGCAGCCAGGGACAGGACAAGAGGACATCATCCTAAACTGCAACAGGGTTGTTTTAAGTTGGACATAAGGAAGAAGTTCTTCACAGAAAGGATGACTGGGTATTGGAATAGGCTGCCCAGGGAGGCAGTGGAGTGACCATCCCTGCAGGTATTTAAGGAAAGACTGGATATGGCACTTAGTGCCATGGTTTTGTTGACAAGATGGTATTAGGTCACAGGTTGGACTTGATCTCAAAGGTCTTTGCCAACCTAGCTAGTTCAGTGATTCTGTAAAAAGCACTCTCACACAATTCTCTTCTGTAGGCCAAACAAAAAATTCCTTCAGCCTTCATTCATGGGTTGCTCTCTGCAGCTTTGTAATCACATCTACAAGCCTTCACTGGAGCCTCTACAACTTTCCAGTTTCATAAACTAGGGGAACAAAACCAGACATAGAATTTCCAGGTGTGGCTTTGGAAGTCCCAAGTACAATGAAAATGTCTACACTCTCATTGATGCTAGCCCTGGACATTGTTTGCATTTCTGCTGTAAGGCGCACTGCTGGATCACGCTCAGCTTGCTGACCACTACAACTTCCAGGTCCTTTCCAGCAGAACCATCTCCCAGCTGATCAGACCCAAGCATGAACTGTTGCTTGGAATTAACCCATTGCAAGAAACTACCCTAACATCTGCTAAACCTGATGTTATTCTTTTTGGCTCAATCTTCCCCTCTGTCAATGTCTGTATGGTGGCTCTTTGTTCTATCCGCTTCTCCCAATTTGACATATTACTCAAACTATATGATTTCCCAACCCCACCACCCAGATGATTTATGAGGACTAAACAGTAGTGGGTCCATACTGACCTCAAAGAGCTCACTCAGATCAGTTAGTAGCATAACTCCAGAATTTAGGGGACATATGAACACCATCCAACATCATAAATGCAGGTTGCAATTTATCTGATGTCCCTCTCTGGAACACAAAACATTTCCAGCCAGTGCCAGTATGCATTACATGGCTGGAACATAAGACATTACTATGACAATGTGCCTGAACAATTTCACAAACCTAAGCTTAGAAGTAATTAGACTTAACATCTGAGGTTTCCACCTGTTCTTCAAGCAGCTAACATATCAATTAACATATCAAGTATTCAATCCATGAAATAGCTAAGAAATAAAATTCAGGGCTTTAAAGCTTAATCTAAGTTTCTACAAAGAAAAACACAACTCTCAAAGTGATGTATTGTTTTGCTATGTTTGAAAATATGAACTACAAACTTGAACATCAAGCTTGCTCTAGTGATAAAGGCTGTCTAAGTTCCTTCCCTGAATACAGAAGAAGACAATTATGCAAGTAAGGCTTCCATCATCAGTGTGGGAAAAGGACACATTGGTCCTTCAAGATAACAATACATAGAATGAAGGACAGAAAGATGAGTCATCCCATGTGATTTGTCACAGGTTTGAACAGAAGCTGTATTAGCTCATTTTCAGGGCTGCATTTCCCTTCAGGCTGATAAAGAAGTTCAAGACTGCCCTGGACAAAGTTTTAATCCCTTGCATTAGTACAAGTGTTAAATTATTCAAGGGTATTATTTTAGGCATTTGCAGCTTAACAAGTAAACAATGTATTGAGGATAGCAAAGGAAAACAAACTGAAGATGTACACTAAAGCCAAGAGGGGGCTTAGTCCTAGAACAAATTGTGGGTTCAAAGTTTGGAATATGAATAAAAATTTATCAAATGAGCCTTTAAAGCAGTTAACACAGGTAAATTTATGTACATGAATTTATATAAAAGTAATTAATTCCTGACGTGTTTCTACCACTGAAACAACAGTTTCCAGGACTTATTTTCAGATAATTTTTTTGTCTAGAAGTGTTAAGTCAAATAAGAGACACTGTACCAAAGAGTAAAACCAGACATCCAAATGTAATAGTCAATTACAGTATACATGCAGTTTTGTCACATAGGTTGTTCAAAATGAACTGAGTCTAGTACTAAACACTAACTGTTCAGACTGGTATCTGATAGCACAAGTTATAAGGATAGGTCTCTAAGGCCTCAGGCTCTGTCTCTGCTGTTACTTGGATGCCTAATCAGCTTCATTGAAACTACATTTGACAGTAGAAAAAAAATCTAAATTTATAGTTAAACCAACTTATTTTAGAGAAGATCCTCTCCTGAATCACCACAAATGCTCAACACAAGAGATCACCACTATCACTTAGCTTAAGGGCTGGAAAGCCAAATCCTAAGAGCTCACTACCTATTAACTACAAGTTAGAAGCATCATCCATGAGCAGCTGTCTTGTTCTCATTTCAGTTTCTGGCCACAGGCATCTCTGGATGTCTGAAATTCATAGTTACAGACTTGAAGTATAAGGCCTTCTGCTCTAAAGAATAAGGGAAAAAAACACAGAGCAACTTAACTGCAACAGAAACAGCTTCCCAAACCCTATAACAGTCTAAAGAAAGCTTTTGAGATCCTGTCTTATTTGTTACTCATCAAAGTCATAGTTTAGTCTGAGACAGTAATTTGAAAATAAATACATCTAAAGCAGGAGCCTCTAACTCCCAAGAATGCAACAAATAGATCAGTACCTTTATGCAGTATCAGCTGGCACTGAAAAACAGCAAGAAGTATGCTCTACCTGCTCTCTGAGCATGCCACTGAACCCAAATAAGCTCCATGCTCCAGACAGAGTATTAAATACCTTAGGAGAAATTACATGAGTATTGCATCTAATTTGCTTAATCTTCACTTCTCCCAGGTTCCTTTCCTTCTCATTCTGCAGCAGATTCAGCTATTCTCATGTCATTCACAGTTAAGATTTAGAAGGAAGATCTTGTGTTCTGACTCTTAGCCTCTTGCAGACTCAGGACATTACAACACTTGAGACTTGCCAAACTAACCCATGGCCAGATAAGGGAAGTCTTTCTTACTAGCTGCCTGCTATGCTAATAATAGTCACTCAGAAACAGAAAGCAGAATATAAGTGAAGTTACAACAAGTTGTAAAATCCCATTTTACTTAAAAGCAACTACTTCAAGGATAAACTCTTGAGTATTAAAAGGATCCAGAAAGGTTTCCTACTGGAAACCATAACCTCTAATGCAAGATTTCTAAAACACACAAACTATGAAAGAGTTTCACCTAAGTCAGCATTAAGGTGGGAACACCTAATCATCAACCACATCAACCATAAGCACATAGCTCAGCTGAGAGGAAAACAGCAAACCACATTAAAATTAATACAGTAAATTACTTTAAAATAGAGTTAAATGACTTAAAGCTGAACATCTACCACAAAAAGCCTGAAGCCATTGGGCATTATAATTTAACTGGAAGTTGATTATGTTTCATTTCTATCTCTGCTATGTTCAGCTAATAAGATTTGGTCAAATGATTAACGTGTGGCCCAAACAGGATAATCTCTCCTTGTTAGGGATTAAATAGAACAAGTAAATTTTTTCTCATCAGCTTGGTGCACAACTGGAACTAAAAATTAAGATAGCTTAACAACTTTTTCTGGTTAAAGATATTTAAGAAATAAACTTGTGATTTCAATAAATTATCAAAAAGTAGTTGTGCAGCATATCAGAATTACTTCCTACTCCATTTATTATTAGGGGTCTATATATCACACAAGTGGCTCTAAAGTGGTTATCACTGAGGTTTTCAAAAGATGTATATCTGGTCTTGGGCAAGAAGTGTAGAAATAAATATTGACAAACATTTCTTGCACAGCAGTGCCCTCTAGCGAAGTCACATAAAAAAGCCAAATTAAAAAGAAAATTCTTAAAACCACAGTATAAAAGGCATCAGAAATGCTCTCAGCTTTAACAATACAAATATTCAAATTCCCGTTTTCTTACAACAGCTTATTTCAATACCTCACCTCAAAGTGTGACCATAAAAGACAAAATGTTCAGTTCTACCAGCTACACTGACAAAAATGCATCTATTCAATTTAAAAACAGCTAAACTATTTTAATATAAGCAGTATTTAAGAAATACAGTCAAGTAGGAACTAATTTTCTTCAATACAAATGTCCCAGTTAAAGGAATTATTTCAGTATAGGAGATACATTTATGTACTAGTAGCCTAATCAGCTATTTATTTGAAATATGCTAACCATGAGGGAAGCCACAGGATACTTTTTACTCTTCACAACAATTGCAACAACTCACTTGCTTATATTGAACAGTTTTGTGTGGATACAAAGCACTCTTGCCAGCACTGCTTCTGACTGAGCATGTCAGTCAGTCCAATTAAATAGCCTCAAGGTAGGTGCAGTTTCAGGTGTCACGTCAACACAAGCAACACTGAGCTTGTTTAAGAGGAACTGGGACTCCATCTTTATTGAAATTGTACCTTCTCTACGTAGCTTGACTGCACAGTTCTCCTAAAAAGTAACCTGACTCTACAAGGACACACATGCTTTCTTACATTAAAGTCATGTCTGCACCTCTGACTACCTACTCATACTACCATTCAAAAATAACAACTGAAATTCAAGAACCTTATTTCCAGAACATCATTAAGCATGGCAAATGGTGACAGCAGTTCTTATATCTTCCCTTAAATTATGAGGGGCAAAGGAGAAAGCCTACTAAATGCATCTGAAGATGGCAAACTCTCTCATGGACAGTTGGCTATTTGCTTCCTCTAAAAAACTTACACCATACAGCTTCAAAAATTATTCAACATGTTACCTGGTAAAATTTCAATTTTTCACGTATAAAGATTTTTAGCATCCAATCTTCAGTTACTATGAGAGCACATAAATTTCTGAATAACATTGCTATAAAAAACATCTCAAAGCACAAAACAGACTGACCAAACAGAACAGCTAGGTATGACTATGACAATTCTTGCATGATCTGCAGTACACAACATGAATCTTGCACTGAGGATTTGTTTCTCCATTTCTCTACTATTCACCCCTACAGTATCCTGCTATACATTCACCGTCATTTCTCATATTTTTTTCCTCTCCACCATACAGACTCATTATTTGTCAATGTTTAAGTGGACAAAAATATGCTGTCAAGGTTTCTAAGATACAGAAGCCAAATACAACAGCCTCTATACTACAGCTGTTCTACTCCGCACTGTGAACTTGTGCTTGCTGGACAAAACATCTGTGAAGAATTAACTCTCTTCAGTTACAATACTGACCATAATGATTTTGCCTAGCTGTCATATTCTATACTGCTCATCAGGCTTAGAAAAGCATTAACAACCAAAAAATGAATCTACTTGCCAATTCTAACATCTCAAAGTACAAAACTGTAATTTATCCACTAGTTTAATACCCATAGTTCCTCACACAGTGTAGTAGGAATCAGGCTGTTAAAACAACCATCGAATTGGTTTGTTATTCGGGTTACTTACTACTTCATAGAGAAGTGAACATAATGAAAGAAGTACATTTCTACTCCAGAATTGGAATTGAAATGCTTAAATAGTAATGACAATGAATGTTACCAACATGTCAATTTCTCAATAGCTGTTTGATGTCTGCTTAAAAGAGTATCACTAGTGAATGACTGCTTTTTAGGTAAAACAAATTCTAAAAGGTTTTAAGCTCTTTGGTTGTTAATAACATCAATGGCAGAAATGTGAATCATAATCTGTGCAAAAATTAGGTGTGAAAAGGTCATCACATTCATAAGCAGCTAAGCATTCTAACATTCCCTCTTTCAGAACAGAGCAAAAAGGAGCATTTTATAGTACCATAAGAAATCAAATAATGCTTATTAAATGTTTGGAAAAATTACAAAGACAATTATAATCATCCTTGAAGGACATGCTAAATGAGATGCACAAGATCACTCAAAAATTAATCTGCCCATCTTCGTATGAGTAACTCATTATTCTGTCTTGAATTCAAATAGCAATCTGGAGCTGACAACAGCTATTGTTCTAATACCTAAGGCCATGTAGAACCATTTCAATGCAAAACACACTAATGAAAGGATAGATGCAAACTACATCATCTGTAAAACTGTTTCAAACTCTCCCCCAGCCAAAACCAGCATAGCACTGCAGGCCTAATTTATAATTTTCTTGTTACTATTCCAAATTGATAGACACAGGAAGCTGTCAGTATAAATCATCAAGGTCATGGATTTGCAGAGCCCCCTTAAAGATCAATTGTTCTCATGTCTTACAAAACAATTATAAGTATCAAGCATTGTACTTCAATACTATACATTACACAAGGCCAAAAAAATAAACTTTATGATAAAACTTGAAAACAGAAAAGCAACTACCAGTTAAGGATTACACTGATAATCGAGACATATGAAGACATAGGTCTAAATAATGTTGTCCATTTAAACACTACACATACTTGAGAAAATTAAATCTATGTTTATGCTCTGATAACCAATATTAATGTATCAAGTGAACATTTGCAGATTTGATCTACATTATTCACCTTTGTTATTTCCCCTTAAAAAGTTAAAAATTTAGAATACACATTTTTCCTAGTTGCATCTTTCTTGTCCCTTCCTGGTCTTCTGAAGTGTTAATTAAAATCAAGAAAAGGTTACTCTTCAGTGTATTCAGCAAGGAAACACAACATGAAGTTTTAATATTATATTCTAAAAAAACCTTGCTAAAAAAGATCAGCTCAAAGTCAGTCAAAAGCAGCATAACTGCAGCTTTTATTTTTACATCTATTTACAGAAGCAAGCAACTTCGCTTTTTTGTCCAACCAAGTTGCAAAGTTACAAAATTATGGAAAAATAAATTTGTATTACTTAGATTAGGAATAGGTATTTAAAACTGGGTTGTTCCTCTACTCTGAATTGGCAGTCTCCCTTTCACTTACACAATGACCTTCTGTAAACTGCCACCTATCAAAGTACTTGAAAGTTATAACAATCTTCTGACACAGAATAGTCTTGCACAAGTTAGCAGTTATTAAAATATAACTAACTTTTTTTCTGACATTGCATAGTTTTTCAAGGAAGTGCCCACTGCACTTTTTTGAACACTAGTTGTACTGAGGAGAATAGATCATAGTAACTGTCTCCAATAAATCTTTTCTTTTTTTTTTGCTCTTTGAATTAACAGCTGTGCTGGAATACACAATTGTCCAACATGAGCTAAATAAGGTTATAACAGTAAAAACAGGATTGTGGAAAAAATTAATCCAATAAAGAACCAAGCTTATTGTCAATGACTGTCACCTCGACCTTTCCATAGGCTAGACCCAAGCTTAAAGAGAAGACACCTTACACCATGAGGTAAAACACAGTGTAACCCATTGGTAGCACTGTAAACCCTGCAGATCTACACAGAAGAACACCTGAGGTTGGGAGGGACTCTGGGGGTCATCTGGTCCAACACCTCTGCTCAAGCAGGGTCCCCTAGAGCTGCTTGTCCAGGACCACATACATATGGCCCCTGAATATCCCCAAGGAAGAGACTCAACAACCTCTCTAAGCAACCTGTGCCAGTGGTCAGTCACTTTCAGTGTTTCAGCTTGTGCCCTCTGCCTCCGGCCCCATTCCCAGGTACCAGTGAAAACAGCCTAGCTCCATACTCTTCCTTCAGATGTCTGTACATTCTGATAAGACTTGCCCTAAGGAGTCATCTTTTTCTCTTGGCTAACAGTGCTGGTTCCCAGCCCTTCCTTATAAGAGGAAAGTACCTTAATTGTCTTTGTAGCCCTTCACTGGCCTCCCTTCTACAGCTCAATCTCTCTTGTACTGAGAATCCCAGAACTCCAGGTGTGGCCTAAACAAGGTAAGAAAAAACACAGTCACCAACTACCTGCTGGCAATACTCCTAATACACTTCAGGATACCACTGATCTTCTCTGCAGCCAGAGTACATTCCATGTACTCACGGTTAACTTGGTGTTCACTAGAACTCCCGGGTATTCTCAGAGCTGCTTTTCTCCTGAGTCATCCCCCTGCATATGCACACAATTATTCCTCCTCAGTTTTGCATATTCCCTTGCTGGATTTGATTATGTTCGTGTCAGCCCACTTCTCCAGCCTAGCAAGATCCTTCTGGATAGCTCCTATGTCAACTCCAGAGGGTATCCTCTCAGTTCCGTGTCACCTGCAAGCTTACTGAGGGTACACTCTCTCCCCCATCATCCTGATCATAAATGAAAAAGTTGAACAGGACTGGAACCAGTATCAATCCCTGGCATGCACCATAAGTGACTGCCTTCCAACTAGACCTCATGCCCCTGATCACCATCCAGTGGGCCTAGACATTCAGCCAATTTTCAATTCACCTCAATATCTGCTCACCCAGCCCATATTTCACAAGCTACTCTACGAGGATCTTATGGGAGAAGCTCAGTGTGGGCTAGACAAATTTTCCAAACATGGTGAAGCCACATCACCACCAAGAGATGTTGTTAGTCTTCAGCTCTTCACACACTGCTATACTGTTAGAATATGCTAACATAAGAAGCATTACTCTGAAAATAGCTTAGCTCAAAAGTGTTCTTCAGAAAAAGAATTTTTAATCTTTGGGATTAAGTGCTATGCTTATCTGTCCATAAACTTCCTTCCAGAATTTTGAATTATGTTTAAAAATGGTACTGCAGCAATATGAATAAGGTCTAGAGACAGCACTCACTTAAACTGTTACACGCAATTAGAAAGAAGCCATGCTGTTGAAAACCATTCTGCTTGACCACACATCTAATTGATTTTTGGTTTCTTTGGTCCTAACCTATATGCTTGCTACACTCCAAGATTTTGGGGAATTTAGACAACTCACTTCTGTGCCACATTTTAAAGTAAGTACCTTAGGAAGAATAACTGCTCATAGGAATGATCATAATAAAAAAACAACCACACAAATCAAAGCTAAAAAATCAGAAGTTTATAGGGTAAATGTAAGGAAGCAATCTGAGAAATTTACTGCTATGGACTTTTAAATAAGGTGAGACACTTGTCAAATATAACAAATATGTCTGCTTTGGATTATCCTTACACATTATTGCCAGAATGTTTAGCCTCATGCTAGACACATCTCATCTTGCTTTGCCATCAAGTGTTAGAGAAGCTCTGTTTTTCCTGTAGAATGTCAACACTACTGGGAAAATGTTCAGTCTCAAAAACCACACAGCTAGACATCTTTATAGCCCAGAGAAGACACTGCTGCCACATTCTGCAGGACTGTCCCAAACGTCACCACATGGAAAACTAAACAGAACAAACCAGTTTGTGTTCCATTTAAAGTGTGGAGTTAAAATCTTCTAAATTCTCCTTTTACTCCTTAATCATCTTCCTTGCATCTCATCTTCTCATTTGAATGACATGGTATTAAGAAATATCACAAAACATTTGATTTGCTCCTTTATTCAAATATTAGTTCTTGAGTCCTAAAGATATTTCCTAGCAAGCATGGAACTTTAATTCAAATCTTATTCCTGTAATAATGATTGCTTTTTAGTTGGTACCAAAAACAGTCTTCTGTATTAAGTTATCAATAAAAGTAGTTGAGTTTGCTCACAGACCTTTTCTTGCAAAACTGATTTTTGCATTAACTCCTTAAGCTGGTAATTTCCATGCAAATACCCTCCAGTGATTTACCTTAAGGGATTGGATACTTTCAGGATCAGTACTCATTACTCCCAAATACTTCCTAAAGCTTTTAACTAGTATTTCACAGAAATTGAAGAGATCAGGAACTTCTCATACCAAAAAACTTGTATTTCATTGGCACTTCAGTTTTAACAGTGTATTTCATCCTACCCCATTCAGACGCTGGGGAAAAGCTCACAACTCAAAAGCAAACTCTGCATTTTCCCTCAAATGGCAAGAAAAGCTCTTCTCTGTATGTAAAACTGTATCAAATTTACTGTGATTTTGATGTCTGAAGTCACAGAAAACAGAACCCAGCAATCCAATATATAATGACAAGCCCATTGAACTGTAGCATTACCTACATATCTATCACACTAACACAACTGCTCAGTTATCTGCAACTGCAGGCCAGCACAATGCTTCAATTTGTGTTGTCCCTCAACTGTCACCTTCACCCCCAAATCCCAACATCTCAAATGCTACAACACAGTATGGCCTGATAAGAATTCTGTTCTTCACTGCATTAACAGCTCACCATATACTTCAGAGTAATACATTAAACCCATCAGGGCCTTGAGAGGCCCTGAACACTGGACTGACACTTAAAAAAAGGGTTTTAACTAGATTAGTCTTTGGGGTAAATTTGTTAGTTCCATAATTTAAACTTCAGCCATTTACAATCTCAGTAACACCACCCTGCTGTATCCCTCCTTCTGCAAAAGCAGGAGGATATGCTTTCATCAAGAAAGTCCAGGAGCACTCCCATGCACAAGTGAGCTTATTCTCTATTTCTACTCAAATTCAAGGCTACCTGCTGACAGTGCCAAAACCTTTTCCCCCTCCTAACTCCTGAAAGTATTGTATATTACCACAACACAGAAATTCAATTTTAGAGCAGCCATAACCTAATTCTTCATGCTGAAGGCCACACAAAGCAGTACTGTTAACATATGTTTAACTAATTGTAGAATGGATAAATTGTACTGCCAGGGACTTTAATAAAATCATTTGACTCTTTCATGGTTTCTTCCCTAAATAACATTTTAAGATTACATCAGTCAACTGCAGTCACAGCATTCCTATTTTTTTTTTAGTATTTTGTGTGTGTAGGCATTCAATGTAAAACCATTTTTAATTATGTATGAAAGATTT
>VZTR01001032.1:55663-67930 GCA_013400775.1 Chaetops frenatus | reverse complement strand
TGTGACCTTTTGCCTTGGCTAGTGCACTCTTGATGGTGCTCACATGCTCCGAAGAAATCTACCTCAGCATTTTCTCCTGAAGTTGGTATAGAAGCCAACTTAAGTACCAACACCTAGAATCAAAATATGAATCACTAATATCTAAATAGAGTTCCTTCTTTGGAAAAATATTTCATAGTGTTAAAGGTATCTACTCTTTAGAGTGCTGCATTAGTATGGCAGTGCAAGAAGAGAAACAAGCTCTCAGTTATCATGAACTCTCATATTTGCCAAGGGCAAATCATTCAGGGCTGTAAAACACCTTGAAATTTTAAACTCTAAAAGGAAACCTTCCTAGACATTCTAAAGCAGTAGTCATACTGCTTCAGTACTGTGAATGCTTTCAGATATCAAGCCTCTCTAATCTATAACTGCTTTTTAAGACTAGTCCTAAATCCACACCATAATGGGCCAGTAAATTAGGCAAGTTACATGCATCATTAGTCCAAGATCAGAATAATCTTATAAAGATTTATAAGATTAACTTTAACTTTATGAAGAATCATTATGGTTGGAAAAAACCTGCAAGATCCAACCTTTAAATACATTATCTGCTGCCACTAAACTCCTAGAGAGTCACAGATTAAACAGATCTTCAAGTATTGCACACAGTATTATAAACATGCAGAAGTATAAACTCCAACGTACACTTAAAATTGCAAAAGCTCTGCAATTGGCTCTATTGAAAAACTTCGTTGCCACAGTAATTTTACAGGACTAGCACAGAAAAAAGGCAGCATTGGATTTGCTTTTTCCAAGAAAATCATTCCAAGACAGATCTTTTTGTTTACATATCAGGTGGTTTTAAACTGCCCACGAGGATTTTTTAGTTAGAACTGAAAATCAAATTTATAACTCACATAGCTAAAGCAAAAGATTGTGCTTGCTACTATACTACAGAAGCCAGATGAAGAGAAGCTGAGGGCACTTGGTCTGTTCAGCCTGGAGAAGAGGAGACTGAGGGGAGACCTCATTGCAGTTACAACTTCCTCATGAGGGGAAGAGGAGGGGCAGGCACTGATCTCTTCTCTGTGGTGACCAGTGACAGGACCTGAGGGAATGGCCTGAAATTGTGTCAGGAGAGGTTTAGGTTGGATTTTAGAAAAAGGTTCTTCCTCCAGAGGGTGGTTAGGCACTGGAACAGGCTCCCAAGGGAAGTGGTCACAGCACCAGCCTGACAGAGTTCAAGAAGTGTTCTCAGGACAATTCTCTCAGGTGTGTGATTCTTTGGGTGTCCTGCACAGGGCCAGAATTTGGACTCAACAAGGATCTTGATAGATCCTTTCCAACTCAGTATATTCTATGGTTCTATGTAACTTTAACAGATTTGCCCAATTTCCTATCAAAAAGACAGGAAACTGATCATCTGGTTTTTTAGTTTTAATTTTCAGAACTCATGAAAAAAGAAATACAGCATCTTTCATCAGCCTATACAACTTAGTTACCAGAGGGCAAGCCTCCAATTGCCTGCTGCCCTACTCAATAAAAGGCTGTTTATTCCCTGAACAGCCAACATTCAAAAGCAAAGGTCTTGCAGCAGCAAACTGCCAGTCAACAGGGTGACAAAGATATTCCCTTCCCCCTAACTCCCGTGACCTTGTGGCGTAACACATTGTCTCAGCTTTCAGGGACTGCTCTTCACTCTAGTTCAGAAGTTCAACTTTTGTTTCAAAATATTTTTCTGGGTTGTATCAGAGGTTAGAAGCACTACCACTGGAAGTATGCTTCACTACATGGCCAGTACAACAGTGTTTCCTGCCACAGTCTAAGGAATCTTCAGCAAGAACTCCTTCATAAGGTTTGCCTAATGTGAAGTTGTTCCTTTGAGGCAACTTCCATCTCATTATTCCTTCTGTATTGATACGGTGCAAATCAGCAAAGACATCTTAAGTATGACAAAGCTGCACACCATGGCAGTCTTCAAGTAATAACAATAATAGTCTGTTGATTACGTTCTGACTTGTGGGGGTTTTTTTCTTCTAGAAAAACTGGAAAGGTTTCAAGCTGAGTATCCAAGATCAATATCCTTAAATCCTTTTAAGAGACTATAGGAGGCTCAAGAAAATTATATGATGAAGTCTCTTACAACACATAAAACTTGCTTTTCCAGTGTCATATACTAGTGCATAACATCAAAATCACTAAGTTGCTTAAAACAATCATTTGTTATATACTCCCTCACTTTTTCTGCTGAAAAGTCATAAGCTACTTCCATAAACTTCTGATCAGTCTTTCTTCCCAAATATGTTATTCTTATAACCCATGAAAAATGTTTTAAAGTAAGTTTTCCTCAAGATTAGAAGAAGATATCTGCTGTATTCCCAAGTGGAAGTTACAAAATACAAAACAGTAGTGCAATTCAAGTCAGACATCTGTTTGAAGCAGTTCACCACAGTAAGTTTCAATGCTGACAGACTTAGAATTTATGTTCTAGGACACTGCTCACAGAAAAATTATGATAATTAGGAGAGTGTTTCTGTAGATGTAACTCCACAGTATTTGTCAAGTACAGCTATGGATCTGTCATAGCACTTTGAATGGCTTCTCCTAGAACCAGACCATGAAAACATGAAGTCAAATACGATTTGCACTTAATTCCTAGAAGCCCGAATTCTTGTGTCAGTGACTCAATGTCAGTGATTCACTGAACACTTGCAGTAAGCAGACAAAATTCCATGTAAAAATCATCCAAGTAATAACACCTACCCTTTTGGGTAAATTCTCATTCAAAAACTTTAACCTAGGAATCACCGTACTATTGTTGACTTAAAAAGGAAATGGGAAACCTGAAGTTTAGCATAGACTTCAAAGCACACTAGAAGAAATCCCATAAAATTTAGCAGACAGTCATTGCCAACCTGTAGGTGGGAGTCATCTAACATATGCAGGTCAAGACCTTGGTCTATTTCACCAGAAGATTAGAATCTACTAATAATATCCTTTCAACATTCACAAAATTGCATCAAATGACACTGAAAATCAAGGTGACTCCAACAAGTACTATTTGCTCACTAGAGAATACAACTCCAGGTTAATGTCCATTGTTTCAACTGCATTCTTTGTGATTCAAAGCAAACTGTGTTGAACAGTTTCCAATTATAGCATTTCCTGAAAAGAGTTTTCCTTCCAAACAAACTAACATGCTTTTTTAGAACATTTGCCAACCATTGATCATTGTTCAATCACTGAAGTACTGTAAGGCATGTTCTATTACAATTGGGTTTAGAAGTAGTAACACACTAAACCACTATGGCTTCAAAGCTATTATTAGAATGGTTTCCTAAGAAAAGTTTTTAGGCTACTGAAATCCCACTGAGATAGCTATGTCAAGCTTCACTCTCAGAGGTACCTAATTTACCATTCTACCAATACAAACTCATTCTACTTTTGTATCAATCTAACCAAGAAGCCAGGTGGTATGTGTCATGGTTTGAAAAGTAATTTTTTTCTGCAAGGAACTTGACAGCTTTCTTCAGGCCTGAAAGAACCAATTAGCTGGCTAGTTCTAAGATGGACACTCCGTTTAGCCACTTAAGAAGCTGAGTACATCTCTGTGATTCACATTTAAGAAAGGAGAAGCCTGGGAAACACTCTCATGCTTCTGGCTCCTGAACAGGTAACAGGGGGCCCCCGCTCAGTCAGGCCCTGCCAGACCAGGCACGACTGAGATCCTGCTGCAGCGGAATCCTGGTCTGGCTGCTGAGATCCCAGCCACTCCTGCTTTCCCCTTCCCTGGGTAAAGTTTGCAGCAGCTTCGGCAGCTGCCCAGCAGAGACCACATGACCAACAACAAAGCCCAGGAAAGATACTAACTCTCTCAGTGCACAGATGAAACTTACAGACATTGATCCTCTCTCGAGAAAGAGAAACAGTAAAAGTACATGAAGAAATCAACATGCAGACCCTGAGGTCAGTGAAGAGGCACCAAAGCCCAGAGGGAGGAGAAAGAGGAGATGCTTTAAGCTGAAATTCTTTTGTAAGGCCATGGTGATGGACCATGGTATATTAGACTATTCCTTGTAACTCATGAATGCAATTGAGGGGGTGTAGCGTTTTAACTGCAGCCTGAGCAAAGGCACCTGTGCTGAAGCAAACAGATGTTGAAGTAACTATGGTCTAATGAGAAACTTGAAGAAAGAGAGATGAGGAACCATGCCACAGAGATGAGAACCCCTATACCAGGGATAGAAGAGAATTTTTGCTCCCAGAGAAAGGAGAAGAGAACCCTTGCTCCAGGGATAGGAGAAACCATGCTTTCAGAGAGAGAGAGAAGACCCTTTGCTTTTCTACCAGAACAGCTCATCCTTAAAATAGTACCCCATGAGACAGAGATGAGCCCTTGAAAGCAGTTGCAGGAAGAACTGTGTGTCAAGGAAGGGACTTTCACATTGCAAACAGATTTCCTTTCCGGGCGGCTGATTCACTGTGATACTGGAGCCACGAGAGAACTGTTTTCTTGTGGAAAAGTCTCCATGGCATGGCAGGAGAGACTCCTCTCCATAAGTGAACTGAAGAACGACTATTTTAGAGGTGGTAAACTGACCGAAAGTTCCAGGTTTTGTCTCTTTACGTTGTTAGTGGGAAGGAGAAAATGAGGTGGGGGAGAGGTGTCTGAAAATTTATTCTGGTTCTTACTATTTTACTTTAAGTTCTGTTAATAAAACTGTCTTTATATCTTTTAAAGTTTTGGGCCTGCTTTGCATTTCTCTTAATCCTTATCTCACAGCAGAAAATGAGTAAATAAGTTTAGTGGGTGCATTGATGTTTGGCTGGAGTGCTCAACCCACTACGTTAAATTTGGTGCCCTGTGTGAGGAAGCGAACTAAAACCACTACAGTATGAGAGCATTTTTCATGAGGGCTAACAACTATGCAAAAAAAACAAAAAGCTTTTCTACATTTAGTTACAGCTTTATCAGTCAAAAGAAATGCAAGTAGCAAAATAATGATTAATACTCTGAAACACCAGTTAAATCAATCTCCACATTCTTGCTACAATTACAAATGACTTGGATTTAAGGACAACGGCCTAAGTGCACCAATCATTAATACTATAAATTGCCAACATAATCACAGGAGTCAACTAAGATCTATACAGTTATTTCTCCATTTTCAGGAGACACAAGAAAATACTGGTTTTCATGTTCTTAAGTGGAAAAGGATACTTCACTTCTGCTCATCCTGTTTGTTTAAAAAAAAAAAAAAAAAAAGGCAAGATCAAATACTTTCCTAAGCAGATACCAAAAAGAAATGTGGAGTAGTATTACAATGGAAGACTTGTTTAATGTTCTCCTTCTGAACTTTTATGTCACTATGCTGAACAACAACAGCAGGGGACTGGATGATGTAGGAGAGGCATTGTGTTTTTCTGTATGATTTTTGGAGACTTCCAAAAAATAAGTTACTATTATTGTTCACTTCAATGTAGCTCTAGTTGTAAAACTAGTTATGAAAAAACTGTACCTACTCAAATTAAGATGACAAGAGAAAAATATTTTAAAACAATCTTTAAATCTCTACTACCATCTGGAGGATATGCTATGAAATAAGACATTTGTCCAACAGTATTTCAAGTAGGCCTGTCCAGACAGGCCAAAAACAAAAGCATTCTTCCCAATTTCAGTTTAAATGTTTTTCAAAAAATTAGTTCAAGACTTACAAAAATATTCAGCTAGCCCAAAACACCTTACAGAAATCCATCAATCAATCAGTCTCACAAATCTATAGCAAATGGTCCACAGAGGAGCTTGAAGATTATTCTACCTTACGAGTTGTGAAATATTTGGTCTGTTAAACAAAACCTTGGCAAAACACAAAGAATAGAAAAGAAATACAAATCAATTCCACTATTATCTAGTGAAGAATCTCTGTGTTAAAAGTTCATTTTTGAAAACAGAGAATTCTTCTTACTACTTTTGACTTAATTCATTTTTATGCTGAGTGAAGCTATTCTGGTTTGTCACTATCACTGGCAGGCAATAATTAATGTGTAATTAAATGAAATAAGCCTATTATTTGAAATAATTTCCTGATTTATGAAATATAGTCATAATATTCTAAGAGAAAAAATTTCAAGTCTTCAGAAATGTGACCAAAAGCAGACAACTGCCTCTGAGTTTGCATCATTAACTGAAACAAGTATTTCACTCAAACTGTGCTAAGCACACTTCTATACCCATTATATATATCCATTAGTAGTAAAAATTCTCATAAGTTTCATAAGGACCACTAAAAAACTGATCTAAGACTATGCAGAGGTTTGGTGAACAGTTATTTTATTTCAGTCCTTTTTCTTTACTACAGTTCTATTTAGGATTACTGGTCTCAATCAACTCCTTTGTGCTCCTTCACAGGAATGGTTACTTGGAACACGGCAGCTGCTGAATGTGAACACTTACAAGAGTTACACTCATGGCTGCATGAACTTTATACATGGTAGACAAGTTTCACACTGGTGCATATGTTAAGTGCCATAAAAGTTACAGGAAAACCATGTCCTTCCCTTAAGAGACCACTAAATACACACACAGGAAACATGTTAACCGTAGATTATACTACAGAAACCATTAACCTGAACTGGCCTTCAGTATATTCGCATTTTTAGGGGGCTCTTGAAGATAAGAAATGTTCTGATGGGCCCCAAGTAAAAGACTCATGTTTACCAAAAAAGGATAATGCTGTATGACCTCTAAAAACTTCATGCCTTCACTCAAAGGTCCTATTATTTGAAGAAAAAAAAAGCTAAAATACTTACTGTAATATCCATAAAGTACAGTGTCTTCAATTTGCCTTGAAACATTAGCATCAGCCCAGACCTAGCAATAAAGGAGAAGCATCTATTATCAAATATAATAAAAGACGACTACATAAGAATCAAATTAAAGGACCCAAATACAGGGAGAGAGAAAAATGCTACTTCTAAAGAATTCCATGCTAGAGTGCTAGCAACAGTGAAAATCACTGGGTAAAGAGGAATAAGCACAGAACAGTTTCACAAAAGGAAGGTTTTAGACCCAAAAGAACATTAAATAGTTTTGGCAGCTCCCACATATGTTCTGCTAATTCCCACAGTATCTTTGTAAGTGTCTCTGAAGATCATCATAGAATGGTCTGGGTTGAAAGCAATCTTCAAAGATTACCAAGTCCATCCCTCCTGCCATGGGCAGGAAAACCTTTCACGAGGTCAGGCTGCTGAAAAGCCCCATTCAACCTCGTCTTGGAATGCTTCCAGTGACAGGCATCCACAGCTCCTCTGGGAACCCTGTTCCAGAGGACCATCAACTTCACCATAAATTTCTTCCTCATAGCTAAATCCAAACTCTTCCAGCTTAAAGCTGTTACATTTTCTTCTGTTTACAGGCCCCAGTCAAAATTATTTCTTCATCTTTCTTATAAGCTCTCTCTATATTGAAAAGCTGCAATAACATCTCCCCAGAACCTTCTCTTCTCCATGCTGAAGAACTCCAACTCTTTCAGACTGTCTTCACAGGAGAAGTGTTCCAGATCCCCGACCATTTTTGTGGCCTTGTTTTAACAGCTTTCTTGGACCAGGGCCACAGAGTTGGACAAACTACACAATGTCCACAATATTTCCATCAAAGAACAGCTTTAAAATTTGCATACACAGATGCAACAGTACTTAGACATAAGAAAAAGAAAGAACTTTTTATTATTCTCAGTTACATATAATTCATTAACTCTTATTTATATTAGTTATTACATCAGTTTAAGCTATTATCTCCTTTTTCAGACGTACCAGATTGCACTTTTTTGTTTGACCAAGACTTGAATTACATGAATATTCAACTTAGCAATATCTAATTTTACAAGTCAAATTCCAAGAGCACTGATATCCCTTGTTTGAACAAGAGCAGAAGTTACTGCACTACTCAGTCCTGGGGAATGGTCCAGAGGATGGAAGCAACGAAAGTGAAAATACAACTCTTCACTATGTTGGAAACCACAGTCAGCCAGATGGCTGAAGTCAAGTCCTTGTGCCCATTTCTCTCCTCCAAGAGAGGAATTATTGGTTAAAGGAAGCTAAATATTTTATGACATAATGGTTGGCAGACAAACTCAAGGACTGAATACATTGGTCCAATGCTGCCCGTACAGCTTACACTTTTCAGAATCATTTTAGTTTTGAAGGATCCAATCTATAGGTGGTCAGGATCAAGAAAGTAGTCATCCAGGAGCAGAATTCTTCAAAAGCTAGAGAACACACTAACAATTTAATTGGTGGGAAAAAAAAGCAGAAAATATCCAGTACTGTCAAAACTCTTCTTCATTTCTGTATGCAGGCTTTCTTCCAACTAGTAAGATCAATCCCATTCAGTTGTAAAGGTGCACACACTAACAGGGAGATATGAAATTGCAAATGAGCATGCTCCTTAAACACTGCTCCCATAAAACTTAAAGACACTTTGGCATTTGGTTTATCAGTTCTCCCAGAACTGCATAAAGTCTTCTGGAATATGGGCTTCATGACTTACCATAAACACATTTTCTACTATCTCAGAAAAGCAGCACCCATCTTCCTTTTTGTTACTATACTAAGACTTCCAGTAGGTCAGTTTACATTAAGCTTTTAAAATTCACTGTATGAACTAAATTAGACTACCATTCAACTGGAATTTGAATAGAAAAATACACATCCATTTTGACATCTAATCAGCAAAAAGAAAGGATGAAAAATATTCTAGCAGAAGGAGCACAAGCAACACCTCAAGTATCTGTCAGGTACACAATAAGCTCAGTCTTTGAAGACTTTCAGGCTCACATCCAACAGCATTTTAACTAAGAAATTTCTCAGCATTTCTATTAAAATATACCACAAAAGAATCTGATTGCATTAAGTAAAGAACACATACAGAACATTTAAATTGCCTCATGTTAAATATTAAGAAAACGCTTACTTTAATCAAGCCTAAGGGAAAACCTAGACTGAACTGGACTGTTTGCATTGCTCGATTCCAAGTAGCTATTGGAAGAAGTTCTCTCTTATGTGCAATGGAGACATTTACTACACACAAAAACCAAGTACAAGTAAGAAAAGCAACAGTGCAACCTAAAGTTTAAGAGGTACAACCACTGTACAAAAGAGGTAGCTAGTAGGCTTAGCTACCTAAGAACTGCTTAGGCAGGCTTAGCTGCCCAAGAACTGCTTCTCCTTCAGCTGCAGAAAAGCACTTTTAACACAATACAGATGTAGAACTCTGAACATTGTAATTCCTTTTCAAATTAAGTTGCATACAGGACCAGAGCAGTATACTAAGAAACATACACTACATGGTATTAAAATAGTGAGCTGCTATATTACACCAAACAAACTCAATTTGCAAATGTGTGCATTTCACCATTACTTACATCTGCCTCAGCATACTAACGTTGCATTACTCTGCACAAGAAGAATATGTAATGCAAGGCAATGTAATGGTATATCATTATTATGTCAGCTTTCAGTCAGCTGCCAAAGCCCCACATTTCAACAAATTAAAAAGCACAACAGTTGATTCTAACTGGCAAATTATCCATAGGCACACACCATCAGCAACTCAAAGGCAGTAACCAGTTTCATCTGAGCAGCCTCAAAGGCTAGTGACAGCAGCATTGCCTTGTCAAAAGCAAGAGGCACTGCTACCTACTTAGTATCAGAGCTCTGACAGTTTTAGCATCTCTGGTGACATAACAAGCTGCTAGGTATAGGAATTTACTCAACTAGCACATCCAGGACTCAGCTGCGAACTCATTTGGACAGCCTCTAGACCTACTTTTTCTTTTCCATCCATTACAATCCCAGCTTGCAGTATATACAGCAAATAGCTTAGAAGCACAATAGATTAGGGAGGTGAAAATTCATACTGCCTTCAAGAAACAGTTTAAGATGTCAAAATGGGACCACAAATTCGCTTAGGACCTGCAGAATTCAGGAATTCCACACTATTCTGTTGTACTTCGTTTTGTTCCATGCAGTTTAGCAAACATATATCACCTTTAAAATACCTGTACCAATGCATTGTACTGAGAGACAAGGGAAGCCACAAATTGCAAGGATATGTGCAATGAGCATGATGACCCATATTAAAATATTATGCTTAAGAATTTCACAATAAAAGTCACATTAAAGACAAGTGTAAAAAGCACATATGCTAGTAAAATATTGCAATGTAAGTAAAGATATAGAAGCAGCTTAAGACACTTTAAGTTTACTTAAATGCTAAATCCAAAGCAAAGTTCCCTTAGAAGATTAATTTTACAATTATATTCCTGGAAAATTAGTTATGAAGAACAGTTGCTCCTGCATTAATCATTGAGCAGAATCTTTCTTCTCCCAGCAACTATGTCCAGTTAGTGACTCATGTTAACATATTTCAACAGAACAGTACTATTCAACCTGTACAGATAACTTTCCCAAATAAAACCATTGCAAGTTAATCTGACTTTCCACCCTTTTTGGTGAGGGAACAGCCACGAAGTTCATTCTTTTGTCCCCATTAAATTTGACATTTCTACTGTCACTGCTGGACTCTGCAAGAGTTTCATGAGTAGCCAGGGAAGCTAGCTCCCATTCTCTGCAAAAGTCCCTTAATAGAGCTTACAATTATACAACATTACAGGTTTCAGTATCGTGATGTTTCATCAAATGTAGATGAAGCACTCATTCTTCTGATTAGCCTCTCCCAAAGCTTGGGCAACAAAAGGAAGATGCAGAATGAAAGACTGGAGACCGAGACAAAGCATGGTTAGATATGACGAAATATATCCAGATCTCAGATCTCCCAGCCTGTTACCTCCAAAATGGGACAGTGCCAGGATTTTGACTGCCAGATGGAAAGAGGCATCCAGAAACATGCACATCTCAGCCCTACCTGCCTACCATCAATGTTTTGGCCAAGTATTATTGCTTCATAAGTTGTAATTCTTACTCAGGAAGGAGGCATGGTCTCAGTCAATAATAACTTCTCAGTTAATACCTTTCTAAAAATAAAACCCTGGACATTTCTAGTGGTTTTTGTATTCTTTCATATTCTGAGCATATACATGAGTCATTCCCCTCTCACCCTCGTAAGATGCAAAAAACCTTAAGAGAACAGTCTGCAAAAATTATCTTCCATTAAACAGATGCTACTCCTCGAATCATTAAGAGGACAAACGGCTTTTAGCAGTTCATGCAGACAACCAAGGCTTGTGACACATTCAGTCACAACCAAACTGAAAGAAATGCCATGGGCTTTTAACTTCATACAGTAGCAAGAATTCCTACATTTCAAAAAGAAAAGGATAGGTTTCATCACCTTCTCTGCCTTCCACTAAAGCAGTAGATTCTCCCTAAGTTTGCTACAAGCTTATTCATCTTGTAAACCCTCAGGTATATTTACAAGTCAACAGTAGGGTCAGATACATGAAAAGTGAAATCGAAGTCCACATATAGTACCTCCTTCAAGTTAAGCACCCTTGTTGCTCATCACTCTTAACACTGATACCAGGAATTACAGCTGGGAGGTAGAGGAAAAGAGCACAAACAGACGAAAAATTTTTTACTTAGAATCTGGATAACTGCCACTACTCTTTTGGCACCAGCTCTGAAATCATCCAGCTGGAAGGCTTTTGATTAACTACTAATTTATCTACAGAGAGTATTATCCACATCTGCTACCTGAATCTCCCTCAAGAAGTCACTGAGAAGATTAAAGACTTAACTCACTCTGCCCATCCAAAGTAATGAAGGGCTCTTGCCAGAGTCATAGCCCTTCAGACCGCAACATCACTTACAGCGTCTTGGAAGTGTTGGCTTTTGTCATGGGTTTGTTCAAAACCGGGCAGAAACACCATTTAATGTAGCGGTTTCACATTCACCTGCTCGCCTGCTCACACCAGGCGAGAGTGCAGTGTAGTGGTTTCATGAGAATAAGGATTAAGAGAAATGCAAAACAGGCCTAAACTTCAAAGATAAAAATAGTTTATTAACAAAAGACAACAGAATCAAAATCAACCCCCAGGTGGTTTCTTCTTCCTCCCCCAGCACCCCACCCAAGATGGTTCCTTTCTCCCACCTCATTTATCTTCCTTTACCACCATTCTTTCTCATCAACAACACAGAGAAACAAACTTAGAAAACCCCTGGTCAATTTACCACTCTTGAAATAGGCTTTCATCAGTCTAATTGGAAGAAGAGTCTCTCTTGTCTCATTATGGAGATTTTTCCCACAAGAAACACAAGTCTCTCGTG